>PVIY010042646.1:0-20831 GCA_004026745.1 Myrmecophaga tridactyla | reverse complement strand
TGAATAAAAAAGTATTTGCAAAGCCCCCTTCAGGGGATGATGAGAAAGGGGGAAAATTCAACTTCCCCAAGTTGAATTCTTGATATCCTCACAAGCAGTGGGGACAACCAAAGCAACAGGCTGAGCTCCCAATCTTGGGGTTTGTTCATATGAAACTTAACCCCACAGGGGATAGGTCAAGCCTACCTAAAATTAGGCCTAAGAGTCACCCCCAAGAGAGCCTCTTTTGTTGCTCAGATGTGGCCACTCTCTCCAGCCAACACAACAAGCAAATTCACTGCCCTCCCCCTGTCTGCGTGGGACATGACTCCCAGAGGTGTGGACCTTCCTGGCAACGTGGGACGGATATCCTAGAATGGGCTGAGACTCAGCATCAAGGGATTGAGAAAACCTCCTCAACCAAAAGGGGAAGAGCAAAATGACACAAAATAAAGTGTCAATGGCTCAGAGATTCCAAACAGAGTCTAGAGGTTATCCTAGAGGTTATTCTTACGCATTAAATAAATATCACCTTGTTAGGCAAGAGGTAATGGAGAGGCTGGAGGGAACTGCTTGAAAATGTAGAGCTGTGTTCCAGTAGCCATGTTTCTTGAAGATGATTGTATAATGATATAGCTTTCACAATGTGACTGTGTGATTGTGAAAACCTTGTGTCTGATGCTCCTTCTATCTACCTTATCAACAGATAGGTAAAACACATGGAATAAAAATAAATAATAGGGGGAACAAATGTTAAAATAAATTTAGATTGAAATGCTAGTGATCAATGAAAGGGAGGGATAAGGGGTATGGTATGCATGAATTTTTTTTATATTATCTTTTTATTTCTTTTTCTGAATTGATGCAAATGTTCTAAGAAATTATCTTGATGGTGAATATGCAACTATGTGATGACACTGTGAATTACTGATTATATATGTAGAATGGAATGATCATAAGTTAAGAATGTGTTTGTTGTTATATTTTTTAAAAATTAAAAAATTAATTTAAAAAGTATATAAGTAACTACATATATATATATATATATCTCCTATGTTTTCTTTAGCTATGTTATGGTTTCATTTTTTGCTGGTAAAATGTTGATCTGTTTATACTTATTTGGTTATAATATTTGAAGCAGGAATCTAGCTATTTCCAAGTGGTATTTCCAATTTGTTTTTTTCCTCATTCATACTACTTTAAGAGGAGCTACAATGTTTAAAGAACTTAAACATAATATATCTACAAACCCAAGTAAACCAGGTACAAAAGATATTTATACAAGGTTGTTCGCACATAGGTCCTATATTACCAGTTTCTGTGCAAAAAAGAAAATAAAGAAAAATAGATTAACTGATATTTGAAATTAACTGTGTGCCTGGGTTAAAACCTCCCTCACCCCTAAGTCTGCCCCCTAAGAATGTTAAGAAATCACTGAAATATAATCTACCGCTTTGATAGAAAGAGGTCATGGGGACACCAAATATTCCTTTAAAATATTCCCAAATCAAACTCTCTTTCCCCTGTAGCCTCTCATATAAAAAGATCTGAGGATTTCCTTCTGTTATCTCTTATAACCTTAGTGGGGGGCTTGGGCAACTGATGGCCATGTCAGTGCTCAGAGGCTGCGTCTGCTGGATGGATTAATGGTAGTGGATAAATAAAGAAACATTAATTCAATAATCTGTCTTTTAAAATGCCAGGACACAAAAGAAGACAAACAAATGCAGCTGACATATCACAATATATAAACATTCCTAGAAAAAAAGTATGTTTGCTTTAACATAAAGCTTTATGATTTTTTTGATGTGCTACTGTATTTTATTTGCTAATATTTTATTTATGAACAAAATTTTTATTTATAAGGCTAACTGCATTTTTTTTCTTTCCTGCAGTATTTATCTGTTTTTATACCAATATTATGTTCACTTCATAAAAAGACTGGAAGTTTATCTTCTTGTACCACAATCTGAAGAGTTCAAACAGCATTTGAATGATCTATTCCTTAAAGATTTTGAAGACCTCAACTGCGAAAGTCTGACAATACCAGGCACTGGCAAGGATGTGGAGCAACTGGAATTCTCAGACATTGTACTCTGTTTCAACAATTTTGAAAATCTGTTTGGTAGGAGCTGCTAACTGATCCAGCAATTCTACTTCTATGTATATACCTAAACAAAATGAAAGCATGTCCACCAAAAGACATACACAAGGGGGTGCAAGGGTATTTCAGTGGTAGAATTTCTCACCTGCCATGCAGAAGATCTGGGTTCAATTTCTGGCCCATGCACTTCCCAAAACAAAACAAGCAAACAAAAAACAAAAATTCAACAATTGGTGCTGCAATTAAGGGATACTCACAAGGAAAACGAATGAACAACTGAAAATACAGGGAGCCCAGAATAAGAAAAGGGGCCTTTAATCCTGTATAGCTTAATGTACTGTCTGGATATATCCTAGCATATATTAAGGAGATAAATAAAAAAGTACTGGCAAAGTTCCTTGAGGGATAGGAGAAAAAATATGGAACTATTAAATGACCATTAGGGAATCCCCTAATACTGTGTCAAACTTTAGGGACACCCAAATCAATAGGCCAAGCCCCTTAACCTTGAGGCGATTACTCTTCTGAAGCTTATGTAGGTAGTGGAGAAGCTTAGCCTACCTATAGGTATGCCTGAGAGTTACTTCTGGAGGACCTCTTTTGTTGCTCAGATGTGGCCTCACTCTCTCTAAGCCCAACTCTACAAGTGAAAGCATTGCCCTGCCCCCTACATGGGACATGACATCCAGGGGTGAAAGTCTCCCTGGCAGCATGGGAGATAACTCCCAGGGATGAGTCCAGCCCTGGCACCATGGGATCAACAGTTCCATCCTGACCAAAAGGGGGAAAAAAGTGTAACTAATAAGCATCAGTGACAGAGAGAGTTCAAATAGAGTTGAGAAGCTACCCTGGAGGTTGCTCTTACACAAACTTCAGTTAGACATTGCTACCTATCATAACCTGCCAAACCCCAACCAAAGCTATTCCAGCCAATCCTAAAGAACACCCATGGCAATATATAAGATTCCACAAGGGTTCCATGCACTACAGTAACTTTCCAGAAACCTACAACCTCCAGATGGGTCCCTGGACCAGGTAAATCCTGAAACCCAGATGTCCCAGCCTCTCCAGAACATCAGATAGTTCCATCTCCCTACCACATATTAGTGACAGACCCTTCCAACATGAAAAAGATAGCATGGCCATAGCCCAAACACCCCTAAAGAGAGCAATGGAAAGATCAAAAGTGATGGTGAAGTTATATAGAGAACATAGGACTTAACAAATAAATATGAATGCTGAATCATTAAATCGATATCTCTTTTAGTCTCCACTATCTTAGAGCAACTAAAAGTAAACACCTAAAATTGTGGAACTGTAACTCATGCCAAACTCTGAAATATGTTATACAATTAATTGTGGTGCTGTGCTTTGAAATTTATTGCTTTCTTGTGTATATGTTATTTATTACAAAAAAGAAAGAAAAAAGTTGATTGTGATGATAAAAAAAAATATGTAATCCTTCTAGCCTCCTATATTCTGGAGCAACTAGAAAGAAAAATCTGAGAGGATCATATGGTAGCCCATGAGAAACTCTGGGATTTGTCCTGTAACTACCTGTTGAAGAGTGCTTTGAAAACTATTGCTTTTTTCTTTCTTTGCTTTATATATATATTATACAATTTAAAAAGTTAAAAAAAAGTGAATTAAGTCATATACTTAAGTTCTGTTTTGTTTAATGTAAAATCAGTATAGTAAATTCTACAAATCATAAGTAGTTTAATAATTAGGGTCCAGTCAGGAGAAAGAAAACGCAAAAGCAATTTAAAAAGGAAAATGTATTATAATAAAGAATTATTTATTAGTAAAAGGTAGTTAACTACTATAAGGAGCAAAAGAGGACTTTGAAGAATATAGGAACAGTAAATGAGGGGTGCAGTTACTATCGCAAAGGCTAGGGAGTGTACCCAAGAAAGGAACACGTCACTGGGTAGGCTGTGGGTGTAATGGTGGGAACAGAAAGCCGTCATTGGAATGCTAAGAGTCAGCACGGTTGGCAACAATTCCTTAAGAGAGGAAAGTCAAACATGCTAGAATGGTAAAAGCCCTACTATACCTTGCCATGTCCCTCTCTCACCCTCTACTGACAAAATCCTATATTGTGCAGGCAAAGGAAAAGTGTTCACAGAGCTTAGCTCTAGAAGCCCAAAAGAGCAAAAAAAAGTAGATATGCAATTGAGAAGAAATAAATTGATAAGCTTTATTTATTGTATAGACTGATAAATTTTTAAACATGCATATATACACTTGGGCAACCACTACCCAGATTAGGATATAAAATATTTTCAATGTACCATAAAGTTCCTTCATACCCCTTTCTGCCAACACCCATTCCTGTTCTTCCAAACAAAGATGCTGACAGTACGCCACTTACTTTGGAGAACACTATTCTGCCAGCTTTGTCTGAGATCTGTCTCTCAGATCTGCAGCTTTGAGCATCCCTTCGGGCATCCTCCCACACTCTTATTTGTCATCACTGCTTCAGCAGCCCTTCCTCTTATTTTTTTGGTTAAGGGTTACAGAAGTTTCCTAGTTTCACAGAATATGAAATCTGTGTTTCTCAATATTCTTGTTGTTCTTTAGGAGTTTTCTGAAAAGAGGAAAGGGGAATTATAAAACCAGAAGTCCCTGCCTTGAAAGTATAATAAATAGCATAACCATAAGTATCTGCCTCAGTAAGTTAGTGAGTTTTCTAAAAAGGTTACTATGCTACTTGAACTAAACGATTGCTTTAAGTACCTCATAGGTTTCTTCTAATGATGAAACCAATACCTGCTTTAAAGCTTATATTTATATTATATAAATACATTGGAGGGCACAAATCTTAAATTAAATCTTTGTTCATACTTTCAGTGTACTTGGCTCAACGCAAATTCACTCTGATGGCTGCAAAATTTTCAAAAAAAAGAAAGTTTTTTTGAAAATCTTTCACATAATCCATTACATTATCCATTACATAATCTGACCACTCCTTTTCCTGATAATATTAAATGAAATGCAGATGCAATTGCAAGGCACATCAAGATGCAAATCAACACTGCCCTTTGCTGAAATCACTTACTGGTATATTCCATATTAGCATATTCACCAAAATTTAATTGTAAACAGAGTAATTATGGTACTAAAGTTATTAAATACACAAAGCAAGCTAGGAACTATACATATTCAAATAGGATTTCATAGGCAGATCAACTTTTATATCTGAAACAATACCCTAATTAATAGTCAGCTCTGATGATAAAATGGTCTGCTGTTTTTCAGATAACATTCCAAAAAAGTTCTGCTATGAATATTAAAATAAAGTTTTGTGAACAGATTTTTAAATTTTCAATAGCTACATTTATCACAATACGGTACTGTATTTAGACAACTGGCATTTCTCAAGTTCTGGATTCAAATTTGGATTTTTTTAAAATCTTCTGCTGAGGAGAAAACAAAACAAAACAAAAAGACTGAATGAATCACAACACTGCCACTTATACTTAATGAGCTCCCTGAATTCATCAGACCCAAACTAGGGAATTACAGTGCTGTATAAACCTTGTTACACACTGGTGACTAGTCATAAATTTTCCCTAAAATAGGTGTGCAAGTCAGCTGGTTTAGGGGGTCATATATTTTTATGAAATTTTCTTTAAAGTCGTAAACTCCTCTGACATGTTTTATACTACATAGAGACATATTGATTCAAGGATAATTTTGAACAAGCTGTACCAATATATTCCAATATATTGTACCAGTATACACTTATCTTTGCAATCCAAAGTTTTTCTCATCAGCACCCCTCCCTCATCTATATTTATTGAAATATTTCCCATATGCAAAGATCTATCTCCTCCTCAGTCAAGTATGACCTCTCGGAAGTTTCAATGCTATTTTTATCTCTTACTGTATGCAATAAATGCTAATTTGTCTAACAGGTTTATGTACTTATTTCATTGCCTAATAAGTTTATGAGCTCCTTAGGTACAAGAACTGTCTTTTCATCTAATAGTAATTCAATAAATTTGTTAAACAGCAAAAAGGTGAAGTTATTTCTTTAAATATCTGTCTTTATGCTTAATTTACATCAACCAATTGTACTCTTTTTAAAAGCCCAGCAACTGAAATCTTTTACTGTGTTTAGAGTTTCTCAACCTTGTAATTCTTGATGAGAAGGGAAGAACACCTCCCATGACCAAATATTCACTTCCTCAGGTTCTCTTGCAGATAGAACATTGCAAGTGATCAAGGCTCTACTAATCACATTATCCATGTAGGACCTGTCCTGGAACGTGGATAATAGTTTCTGGCAATGCAGAAAAATGGCTGCAAGATTGGGTTCCAGAAGCAGAAATAGCAGCAGGAACATGTTATGTGTGTTTATTGGAAGCAGGGGCAGCTTCCTCACCAGAACAGTTCTGTAGCATGATCTGGGGAACATTTTCTGACTACTGTTCTCAAGTCTAGTTTTCTAGTGCTCACAACAATTTTGTGAGTTAACCAAAATTATCCTTAAAATAAATCCCTTTTCTGCTTAACGCAACTGGCTACCTCCACAAGCTGTGTCAGTTAGGATGGTTAAGCTGCAAGTAAAAGATGCTCAACTATAATTGGCTTAAGCTCAAAAAAGTATTTTGTTTTGTTTTGTTTTTTACTGGTTGAGTTTTAATTTCACACAACTAGTGCCGGAAGAGGGCCTAACACACTTAAGCTGCTCAACTCTCCAGCTTTTGTCTTAAAAGCCACCAAGATCATCAGCCACAGATAGCCACAGATAAAGACTAAAGTGATTGTATACCAGGGCTTCCTGACCTCTGGGAGAGACTTTCAAAAAAGCAGAAAGGAGCACAAGTGAAGTTCATTTGGTTGGCTTGCTTTATCTGGTTTCTCATTCTTTCAGTTTAAACCTGAACATAACAACCACCTCTAGTATCTATCCAGCAGACTCCTGGTTGGGAAGCCCTGTATTAAATTTCGAAAATGCACCCAGTTTTCATTTTTTGTACAGTGCTTTACACTTGCTAAAACTCGTTTAATGCAAAACAAGACCTTGAAAGGTCAGTCATATTAAAGTTGGTTTGATTATTAATAGTTATCTTTTAGGAAGAAGCTTTTTCCCTATGTAAGATGTCATATTGCAGATTTAAAATATAGACTATCAATAAAATGCATGAAGTGATAAAAAAAAACTTCCCCTGATGCATAAAACAAGCTTGTGACATCCAGAATGACAAGGAATAAAACACAGTGATGACCAAGCAGCTGTGGAGATTCCAATTTGTGATTATCTGTGTCTACATGGCTATTTGAACTCTCCCAATAAATGGGGATGCAAGAGTAGGGGGTTAATAAGTAGGGATTCCATGTTTACAGAATCAAGTTCATCAGAGATCTTCAACAAATATTTCCTGAATAAATAAACCTGGTGTTTGTTTTTTAGAAGGTTGCATTATTTCTGATAGATGTAGGTTAAAGCATAAGGTAAACACAGAACCGATCACATTGGTTCTGCTAAAAATCCACAGCAGCAATGCTATTTCAGTTACATACTGTTACATAATGAACTACATCTATCCTATCTTCATACTCTCCAATCCTAATTTAAAGAAACTATCCTCCTATCAACCATTAAGACCTTCACCTTTACACTGCATCCCACCCCTTCCAACTTTCTCAAGAAACTTATACTAGTAATCAAATCTTTCTCATATATTCAATGTGTCCCTCAACTGGATTCTTCCCATCAGATTTTAAATATGCTCATGGCTCTCCCAATTAATCCCCCTCAACATCCCAAATTCCTTTTCCCTCGCAATGTCAAATTGTATGCACTTGCATTTCCCTTTTTCTCATTCATTTCCCTCCTCACTCATTCCATAACTCACTCCCTCTGGATTCCACCTTCATGACTCCATCTAACAACTCTTGCCAAGGTCACCAGTGACCTCCATATCACTAAATACAACTGACATTTTTAATCATTTCATTTGCCTCTTCAGGAAAACTCAACACTGATGTTTGTTCTTTCCTTCTTGAAACATTCTCATCATTTTGCTTTCATAATATAATACCATCCTAGTTTTCACTATACTTTTTAGACCACTCACAGTTCTAGGTCATTTGTGTGATTCTTTCAAGGAGTTGGTTCCACTCTTTAATATATGGTTTTTGAGGGTTGTACCATCTTAAATAAGCAGACCCTCCCACAACTTACACCAAAATAAAGATTTTATATATGATAATTAACTACATGAAAGAAAAACATGCTCTTAAATAAAACTAATTCTTAGAAAATTCAAGCTGGAGGCATATATTGAAAATATAAGTGACAGGTTAAGTGTCTTACTTTACACTGACATATCTCAAGAAAAGGTCATAGAGGCAGTAGGCAAAACAGATTCAGAAATTAAATTGAAGCAAAATAATACCAATATATACCAAATACAATATCTGATGACTATGGAATATCCTTTTCCCCTCCCACACACACCATTGGAAAAGCTCTGTAAGTGATATTATCTCAATTTTTGTTCTAATAGATACTAATTATATAGATTTACTGCTTATAACAGCAATAAATAAAGGTTGGGATCAATGTTGTGAATTATGTGCATTTATGAAGAAAAGTAATGACATGGTTTATTCATCCAATAACTCACTCAACAAATATTTGCTTGATAATTTACTATGTGCCAAGTACTGTTCTAGGTACTTGCCATACCTCAAAGAACAAAAGATACCTGCCCTTTGGGTATATACATTCTAGCAAGAAGAGAAAGATAATAAAAACAAACAACAGGTAAGTTACCTAAACTCAAAAGGAAAGTAAGTAAAGGGGAACAGAGGAGAGGAAGTACCTGGTGGAAGGGGATAGAGTGCAGGGTTAAATAGAATGGTAAGGGTCAGTCTCAGTGAGATGGTGAAATCTGAGCAAAGATTGAAGGTGAGGTAATTAGCCATGTGAGTATCTGGGGGAGGTATTCCAAAGCAGGGGGGAAATTATGCAAAGATCCTAAGGCGGAATATGACTTGGAGCTGGAGAAGAGCAAGGATACCAGTTTGGCTGGCATGGCATGAACAAGGAGGAAAGTAGGAAGAGGTGAAGTCAGAGAGGTGACATAGGTATGACGATCAAACAGAGCCATGAAGGCCACTATAGGGGCTCTGACTTTGGCAAAAGAGTGAACATACTCCACAAGGTTTTGGAATATGTATCTAAATCTGCATTTTAATTCACGATACTTCAACCAAAGCAAAAATCATACTTTAAGCACTTGAGTCAAAAACAATTCTCCAATTGACCTATTTCACACCAAAATCTTTATTACATTGTTTTTATTACACCTTGCCAACAAGTATGACTACATAGACAGGAACCATCTATAGACTGAACCATATATATGTGTTAGAAATCCAAAATGTTAAGTGCTTCTATAATGTCTTTGTCATAAGTCACCTCAAGGAAGGAATGGGTTTATGATGGAAAAAATTCCATTCCTAAATGGCAGAGGAGAGGACTAGCCCTAATGTCCCTTTAACTTACATATAACTAATTGGGTACAGCTCTTAGAGTGACTTGCCTATAACCCTTTGACAGGAAATATAAAAACTTTTACATGCTACACCCCTCTTTTACATTTTAAATTAAAATTAAAACTGAGTCTCATGGAAGTCTATATTATTATTAAGTATAGCATCTGCTTTATTAATTAATTTGTTTAGCAAATAACTATTGAGAGCATACTCTGCCAAGAAGTATCCAAGAAGAACAAAGCAGTCAAAAACCCCTGCCCTCGGGGTAATACCCCCAAGGCAATGGTACTATCCCCATGGTAATGGTGATGGCTATCAGTGCAAGAGAAAAAAATAAAGCAGGGCAGTGAGTTTGGAGTGGAGGTAAAATTTAAAAGATAATCTGTTAAGACCTCATGAGAAAGTGACATTTAAAGAGAAATTTGGAAATTTCTCTTTAAATAATATTTGGAAATAAAGTGAGGGAATAGCCAGAAGGATGGTACAGCCAGAGACAAATTAGACAAGGGAAAGCACTCTCTGAGGTCAGAGATGTAAAAGGCCAGAGGATGGAGGTCATACAGAGTGCACAGGTGACTGGAAGGACTTTGACTTTTACTCTGACGTGGGTAAACCTCACTAGAAGGTTTTGAGCAGAGACACGGCATAGTCTGATGTGCATTTTAAAAGGAATACTCTGGTAGCTACATCAAGAATAAATTATAAGGGGGTAAGGCAGAAACAGCTACTAGTTATTACAATGGCATTACAATTGGGATAATCCAATGATTGCATTAATCCTTACTGAATATTATCTAAATAGTAAGAATATCAAATTAAAAAAAAAAAAAAAAAGACTGCACTGACTTTTAGCCACCAAACAGAAGGGGTGTAATATAACCTAAGAGGTTGTGGGTTTTTTTTTTTTTAACTTTACATAAGCTGCCCTCCCCCAAAAAACAAGTCTTCAGTGCCAAGTAGAAACAATTGATATTGGTGACAGATGGTCTAGGAAACATGCTAATCATCTCTTACTCTGGATTTTCTAAGCTCTATCTTTAAGGCAATTTAGTTCACCAGGAAATAAAACATTTGAACTCATCTATTCCAAATGCATTTATAAAATACCTCCAACATACGTGCCAGAAACTGTGCCAGGGGCTGGGTATACAAAAGCAAATAAAATGCAACCTTTAGTCTAAAGAAGACACACTTAGCTTCATGCAGAAACACTACCATACAGTAATGCTTTAATATTATACCACCAGCTTCAAACAAGGATCAATAAAAATCCCTCTATGTAATGAATGTTTCTGAATTTTCTTATAAAACTATTTATTAAGCCATTTATAAAACTATTTATTAAAGAGAGTAACCAGTCGTGGACATCTACAAAATCAAACTCTCTTAGTTTCGTGGTGGAAAACTCCTCTTTTGCAATGCCAAGAAATTCAGAGCAAAATTATAACTCAATTTTATAACCTAACTACTTATCTTCTAAGTCAGTAATTCTCAATCTTAGCTATACATCATAATTATCAGTGGAATTTTGAAACAATAAAGGTCCTTCTCCATTATCAGTTCCAGCCTCTATACATTTTAATGCTGCACAAGGAATGGACTGTGATTCCCAGACTATTCCACTGAACTTCTGATACATCTTTCTTTCATAAATCATTCATTTTCTATTTAATTGCTCTGTAACATACAAATATATTGCATTATTTTTATAAAAGCTTCCTCCAGTTCATTTTAGAAGTTGGTAAAAAATATGAATTAATGAATGAACAATTCAGGAGAAGGCAAAAAATTGCCTTTTGCCATCCTATCCTATCCATAGGTCAGAATGACTCATTTGTATTTCAGACTTATTTGGGATTAAGAGGTGATTATGTGTTTTGGTGTAAATGGCTTTCTGGCAAACTATAGTATAAGTCAGAGACTAAAATCAAACGACAAACTGGTCAACAAAGAACTTCACTCTTTTGCTATATTATATCAGAAATAATTTGAAAACAACACATCTAAAGACAATCTTCTTACAAATGAGATAATCAGAAGTTGATTAACGCATTTGATTAGTACTAAGAAATATGAAAAATAAAATAGGGAATCCTAAGTTTATACAGCCATTTCCCAATAACAAAGATGGTCTTAATATATTCACTTCATTTTGTCCTTACACATCTTACAAAATTGTTACAGAACTATAAGAATATCCATTAGGAATAAAAATATACTGATTACCACAGAAATGTTAAGTGACCTGCTTCCAGGTTCCTATTAGGGACACCCAATCACCCAATCAGTCCCCTAGTTTTATTCAGAGAACCAAGCATATCAATGAAAGTATGAAGATCATTCAGAGCTATATGGTCCCTTTGGTAACATTAACAAAATAAGTGTCAAATATAACACAACAAATCATGAGAATATAGAAGTAAACCTCCTGAGATAATGATCCTACAAATTCATAGATTTATTCCTGAAAACCATTAAGCTAAACTCAAACTGTGATACAATCTTTAGAAGCAATTGTCACACTAGTTATGTTTTCACACCTAAACTGGAAAGAACTAGGTGAAGACTCAAGCTTCTAAAAAGAAAAAGAAAAAAAAAGTGGGTAGCTTCAGAGGAGAAAAATTTGCTCCAAGCCAGAATTTTTTTTAATTGAACTAGAAAAGTGATTAATGTTAGATTATGAAATTTTGAGGAATGGCAAATAAAATGTTTAAAACACAGTATCAAATGTCACTTCCTCAACTTTTATTTTCCCAAAATGAGTTGTAAAAGTTCTAAAAGAGGAGCACTAACTGCAGAATGAGTTCTTAACTGAAAACACACAGTAGGATACAACTCCAAAACACAAGCCCAAGACACCTCACTGCCACCGACACCGCGGCCACCCCCTCTATCGCCGCCATCCCCTCCACCACCACCACCACCATCCAAAATGGGAAAGGTTCTGTGAAATCTGTTTGTGAACTTCTCTTTCTAACTTTTGATGCAGTGATCAGAAGATCCACCCCCAGAGTCCTAACAGGTCTCCAAGAACCAACAGTGAGGAAGATATAATCTTCTTTTAATCCTCCAGAGATCAGAAACCACAAATTTACTGCTCTGTCTGTGCAAAAGAATCATACCTAAGAAAAGACCAAGCGCATAAAGATGTCAAATTCAGAGGGAGGAAACATCTGGCTCTTTGATTCATAAGCCCCACAAAAGAACCACAAGGAATGCCTCTTTATGTAAAGCAAACACTCAAATTTTTCTAAAATTAGAAATTTTGAACTATATTGTTAATATTTTTATATAATATTTAGCATATTTTGACAATTTTATAAATAACAGATTTCCTATTAATTCTGTTTTGGGTGGAACAGGGTGGCAAAATCAACAACTAAATTTTGTTTCCAGTTAATTCTCTGGGTGTTCACTGTTAAATCTATTAAAAAAAAATACACAGGATAGCTACTGAACAATTTTCATTACATATTCTTGGGACAGGGCCTAGGGGAGATCATCTCTAAATACAGTAAGAGGAAATTAGAATGACCAAATAGTCAAAGAATACAGACGTATTCTACAGTCATTAAAAGATTCTTCATGAAAATGTGGAAGAACTTAACTTTATAGAATCTCAGAGACAAGACATTTTTCATAAGCAATACGCAAAACAGAAACCAATAAAAAAAAGATAAATTTCACAAAAATTCTACATAGTTTAAAAAAACACCCTGAACAAACTCAATAGACAAAGTTAAAATATCTGCAAAACATATGGCAAAAGGCTGTTTCTTAATAAGGAAAACTTTAAATTAACTAGTGAGTTGGTTTGAAAGGATGCATATACCCTAGAAAAGCCATGTTTTAATCCTAATCCCATTTTGTAAAGGCAGCCGTTTGTTCTAATCCCTATTTAGTGCTGCATATTTGAAACTGTAATTAGGTCATCTCCCTGGAGATGTGACTTAATCAAGATGGTTGTTAAACTGGATTAGGTGGAGACGTGTCTCCACCCATTCGGGTGGGTCTTGATTCGTTTATTGGAATCCTATAAAAGAGAACGACAAGAGAGAAAGTCAGGAGATTCAGAGAGAGCAGAGAATACTGCAGCACTGCAAAGCAGAGAGTCCACCAGCCAGTGGTTTGGAGATGGAGGAAAACGCCTCCCAGGGAGCTTTATGAAACAGGAAGCCAGGAGAGAAAGGTAGCAGATGATGCAGCATTCACAATGTGCCCTTCCAGCCGAGAGAGAAACCCTGACTGTGTTCGCCATGTACCTTCTCACTCAAGAGAGAAACCCCTCTGCCATGTGCCTTCTCACTGGAGAGAGAAACCCTGAACTTCATCAGCCTTCTTGAACCAGAGAGAAACCCCTCTGCCATGTGCCTTCTCACTGGAGAGAGAAACCCTGAACTTCATCAGCCTTCTTGAACCAAAGTATCTTTCCCTGGATGCCTTTGATTGGACATTTCTATAGACTTGTTTTAATTGGGACATTTTCTTGGCCTTAGAACTGTAAACTAGCAACTTATTAAATTCCCCCTTTTAAAAGCCATTCCATTTCTGGTATATTGCATTCCAGCAGCTAGCAAACTAAAACAACACATACAAAGCAGAGAAATAATATAATGAACCCCCATGTACACATCACCTAGTTTCAACAATAATTAACACATGGTCAATTTGTTTCATCTGTATACCCCAATCTACTAGTACCTTCTCAAAATTATTTTAAGGCAAATCCCAGACATCATATTATCTCATATGTAAATGCCTCTAAAAGGTAGTGTTTTTTTAATATAACCACCTTACACTGTTGTCATATTTAACAACAGTTCCTTCATATCATCTAATAAAGAGTATTCAAATCTCTCCAATTGTCTAAAAAATTTCTTTATAGTTGGTTTTTATACTCAGGACTCATACAAAGACTAGTCATTGCATCCAACTGATGTGTCTCTGAATCTCTTTAATCTATGAATGCCATCTCCCTCTTTTATTTTTTTTCCTTCCCCTTGTCATTTGTCCAGTAAAATTTCCCACCCTGAATTCTGCTTATAGTGTTCAGAATAGTTCAAAATACATACTCCTATATATTTTGTTGTTGCTTAAATTGTCCTGTCTCTGAAACCAATGCCCTTTAACCAAAAACCACCAGGAATACAACTAAACAAGTTGGGTTCATTACTCGTTGTATCAAGGGAGAACACACATGAAGAGGAACTGTGACTCTCAGAAAGAGGATCTTAGAAAGAACCTAATATAGAATTTGAGGTTGGTTGGGTGATTTGGGGTAGGGTCTAGGGAGACAGAGGTTTGCTCTAAATTGGATGTTGTCAGAAAGTGGGGGCAATTCTGTTTGGGTATTATAATAAATCTTATATATAAAGAAGGTAGACTAGAATGTGGATAAAGCTATAATTGGTAAGGAGACAGCAATCACAATTTTGGCCAAGAGGGGAAGTGTTTGGTATTTTGTGGTTGTCACAGTGACCTTGGTTTGGTCTGTGCTTTGTCTCATTTTATCATGGTCTCAGAGTAACCTTGTCTGAGGTATACAAATGAGACTGTTTATGCCTACTAGGAGAATAGATGTGAGCTAGCTTTGATACCAGCCAGCTTCTGAATGTAAGAAGTTGTTCTTTTGTTTTGCACGGGATGACAGAAACCCCTTCAAGTTGGGCACTGTGTTCTCCTTTGACATGATCCCAATTAGTCTTTGAGATTTTCTCTGCTTTCTTAGCTACAGGCTCTTTCAGCCACTTCTACAAAAGATTCTGCCTTCTTTTAGTGGAGTATGGTGTTTAGAAACCAAAATCTGAGCATTAAGATATTCATGGCTCCCAGGTTGTCGTTATTTCTAGGCCTTTTGTGCAGCTAGAGCTAGGAGAATTCTTTTTAAGGAGAAAATGCATCACAAGTTTATACTGATATTTCCCATTCAAATGTAGGATTACTGGGTTTTTGCTTAACTTCTTTAACTTCATATTTACATTTCTTTTCTATTTTGTTAAAAATCTTGTATCCTAACATTAGCCTAAATATTTAACTGATAAATCTCTTTCCTCTTTGAATTTTGTTTTATAGTTCTGTAAATCATAGGTATTTCCAAAGCCAAAATGACATAAGGTGTGTTCAGAAGCCTAGCTTCCATTCCTGCCTCTCTCTTTATTCTTGCCCAACCCATAAGAAATTGCTTAATTTGTAGTTTATCCTTCCTTTTTTCTTTCCTTAATTAATATATATAAATATCTCTTGCTTCTTAGGTAAGAGATAGAATATTACACACCCTGTTCTTCCTCTTGATTTATTTCATAAGCAACAGATCCTGGAAAGCACTTCATAACAAACAGGCTCAACTTCATTCATCAATAAAATGCAAATTAAAATTACAATGATATTTAATTTACAACTAAAGTCACATTTTTCAGCAATAAGATTAGTCAAGTTCAGAGAGTCAGAAATCTGGGTTGGCCATAGAGTGAAGAAACAGGCACATTATCTTTAAAGAGCAGTTTGGAATCATCTTTCTAAATTTTAATGTATATAGCCTCTGACTCAGGAAGTCTAGTTCTAGCAATTTTTCTCTAAGTATATGTACACACTAACACATGTGCATGGATATTAACTACAACATTGTATATAACACCAAAAGACTAGAAATAGCCTTAATTTACATCAAGAGGGGACTTGACACAGCCACAGTCATAGAACAGAATATTATGTAATTTTAAAAATGATATGGAATGGTATCTAAAATACACTGCTAAGTGAAAAAATACAAGGGAAGAACCATATATGGAACATTCCTATCTGTATAAAAGAAAGGGATCTATACACGTATGTTGCATATGCCTGAATATAAATGACTGGTACTCCCCGGGAGTTGTAGGAGTTGTGCATCAAGGTAGCACCATGTGTGAGTCAGCAATGCAGTATTAGGAGGCTATATAATCAACCAGTAAGAGAAGGGCCACTGGGGTGAGGAACTTACTTTTCACTCTTTATCCTTATATACTTATATAGTGTTTAAATTTATTATCATGTATGTGTATTAATTTTTCAAATAAGAAAATTTTTAAAGAATTTTTCATTAATAATAAGAACAGCCTTTAAAAAGTAACTCTTTCTGGATAGGCTAAGCCTACTTAAAATTAGGCCTAAGAGTCACCCCCAGACAACCTCTTTTGTTGTTCAGATGTGGCCTCTTTCTCAGCCAACATAGCAAGCAAACTCACAGCCCTGCCCCTCTCTATGTGGGTCATGATTCCCAGGGGTATAAACTTCCCTGGCAACACGGGACAGAAATCCTAGAATAAGCTGGGACTCAGCATCAAGAGATTGAGAAAACCTTCTCTACCAAAAAGGGGAAGAGAGAAATTAGACAAAATAAAATGTAAGTGGCTGAGAGATTTCAGAGTCAAGAGGTTATCCTGGAGGTTATTCTTACACATTATATAGATATCCCCTTTTTGGTCTAAGGTGTATTAGAGAGGCTAGAGGGAAGTGCCTGAAATTGCAGAGCTATATTTCAGTAGCCATGTTTCTTGAAGATGATTGTATAATGATATAGCTTTCGCAAGGTGACTGTGTGATTGCAAAAACCTTGTTTCTAATGCTCCTTTTATCTACAGTATGGATAGATGAATAAAAATATGGATTGAAAATAAACAAATAATAGTGGGAACAAATGTTAAAAAAATAATAAATGGATACATGGGGGAAAATGTACCTACTGCAAACTATGGACTATGGTTAGCAGTAATATTTTAATATTCTTTCATTAATAGTTAACAAATGTACCACACCAATACTCTGGGTCAATGGGTGGATGTGGGGGGAGGGATACGGGGTATGGGAGGATTTGGCTTTTATTTCTTATTTTTATTTCCTTTCTAGAGTAAAGAAAATGTTCCAAAATTGACCATGGGGATGTATGCACAACTATATGATGAAACTGTGAGCCAGTGATTGTATACTTCAGATGGTTTGTATGGTATGAGACCATATCTCAATAAAATTGTATTTAAAAAAAAAAAGTAACTCTTTCCAAAATTGCTAATCTGGAATTTCTATTTGCCAGGACTTCTGCAACATCGGATCAGCAAAAAAAGCCAATAGAGAGCCTCACAAAAACCAACCTTACCTACCAATTGTCTCAAGTTAAAAAACACTGCAATCAACCATGTAGAAAAACAATCCTCAATACCTTCACTTACAAACAACATCATACCTTCATGTTTGGATATTAAAGACTAGGTCAGTCTTTAAAGAATAATACTATTGCTACTACAAAAATCTTGTAACAGAAAACAAATATTGACATGAAGTTCCTATATTAATATGATCATTTATTTTTACCCAATTAATTTTAAATGAGTAAAAATATGAATAAATGATCAAATCTATAGGGAAAAGCATTTCATCATTTTATAACTTGCACCTCTTATACGTGAATGAACCAATAAATAATAACAATTGCTACCATCGCTACTAAGGACCTTTGAAGTAGGCTCCATACTGAGGAGTTAAAATGTATTATCTCTAATTCTTAAAATAACCATAAAACATAGGTAACGTTATACTGATTTCACATATGAGGAAACTACGGATTAGAGACCTTAAACAACTTGTCCATGACCTCACAACTAGTAATGGTGGGTTCAAGATTCAAACAAATATGTATAGAAAGAAATGTAACTTTTATAAAACTGCCTTTTCATTAAATAACAGAAACATTAAAAGAAGGAGCATACTGCAGAGTAAATCATTCACAAAACATGAAGTCTTTAAAGTCATAAAATATTTGCTCCAATAACTAATAATATAAATGCCTTAAAACAGTATAGATGATCAATATGGCAATGTAAGACATCCCCGGAAAAATCTCCCCTCAGAATCAGCTAATAAAAGTACACAGCCCACCTGGTTAGAACTCTGGAGACTCAAGGGCTCCACAAACACTAAATCTTAGAAAAAGAAAACTAATCTCAAAGAATGGGTAGGAAATTTCTGGCCCAAACCTGCCAGTCCATACCCCTCCCCCTCACTCAGGCTAGCACAGCTTGGGAGTCATAAAGAGGCAGGATAGCCAGGGTACCACCAGCTGCAGATACAGACTATGGAGCCACTCACAGTGGCAAGTGAAAGCCCAGGCATACCAGGCACAGGGACCCAAGTCCACAGAGTCCCAGGTTAGAACACAAGCTGTTGAGTTGCGCTGTATGCTACGTGCAAAAGGAACCCCAGGAAAAGAAAAAAAGAGACCACAGAAAAAGCGTTAACAAGGTGTGCACACTCAGTCCAGTTTATGCTGGCTAGACTACCTAAAAGCAAACAGATTTTTCTGGATTGATCCACTTTCCTGAATTGATCCCAGTCAGCTCCCCAGGATGGAATACTCTAATGGAAAGAAAGCAGAAAATTTTCACAGAAAGGGAAAAAAAAAAAAAAAAGGAGGGAAAATGATGGAACTGTAGTAAGACCAGACAGGTACCAGAACTGAAAAGTGTAAGGAAATGGGGGTACTGAGTAAGGGAGAGAATTTAAATAAATCATAGGAGCTGTGAAGAAAATTCTGCACAGAAACAAACAGGACAGATCAAGATTTCTGAAGAAGGAACAGAGGAAAGGAAGCTTTCTCCCAGAAGTGAAACAATTGTATGAAAGTGCAATCTTAAAAACTGTGCCACATATCCAGGACAAGAATCAGATGAAGAGCTGAGAAAATGTGAATAGTTAAACACAAGTTGCTCTAAAGGTCCACATTGGACCAAGTGTCAGAGAAGAGCCTCAACACAAAACCAATCAACAATAAAACCCTAGAAAAGAGGGAGAAATTGATCTTCAGAGTTAAGTCATCCAAGATAATCAAATGCCCAGACATCAACAAAAAAAATCACAAGCCATACCTAGAAACAGGAAGATATGACTCAGTCAATGGAACAAATTAAAACTTCAGAAGACACAGAATTTGTAATAACTAATTGAAGTTCAAACATCTAAATCAATTCATCAAGATGAAGGAAAATATAGACATAGAACTAAAGGATATTAAAAAGACAATGTGTGAGCATAAAGAATTTGAAAGCATAAAAAAATAACAGAAATTATAGGGACAAAAGTCACAATAATAAAGATTAAAAAATATACGAGAGGTATACAAAAGCTGATTTGTACAGAAAGAAAAAGAATCAGCAAACAAGAAGACAGAAAAATCAAAGCCATACAATCAAAAGAAAAAAGAAAAGAATAGAAAAAATTGAGCAGTGTCTCAAATTTGAGTGGCAGCATGAAGTATACAAATACACGCATCATGGGTGCCCCAGAAGGGGAAGAAAAGAGAAAAGGAGCAGAAAGAATATCTGAGGAAATATGGCCAAAAATTCCCCAACTTTTATGAAAGACATAAATATAAATGCCCCAAAGCACAACATTCTCTAAAGAGAGTACATTCCAACAGATTTACGCTGAGCTACATGCTCATCAGAATGTCAAATGCCAAATATAAAGAGAGAGTTCTGAATGCAGTAAGAGAAAAGCAACTCCTCACATACAAGGGATCCTCAATAAGACTAAGTTCTGATTTCTCATCAGAAACCATGGAGCCTAAAGCAATGGCATGATATATTTAAGGTACTGAAAGAGAAAAACTGCCAACCAAAAATTCCTTATCCCAAAAAACTGTCCTTCAAAAATGAGGGAGAGTTTACCCTCGCCCCCACCCTGGTGCCGTGAGGAGCCAGCTTGCACTCACACTCTGGGTCTCTGGCTCTGCCTGGAGGGATCAGAGAAACTTCTATGTACATACAAGGGTGCCTGTATTTCAGTGTCATTCTATCCAGAGGCAGTATGAAAGACTGAACCAGCAAATTCCTCTCAGGCTGACCCTCTCAGAACTTGCCTGCTGGCAGAAACAGCTTGTAGACAGCTAAAGGTGTATAAAAACAAGTCCAAGTAACCTGGGACAAAGGATTACCTACTTTAAGTCATACAACAGAGCACCCAGGAGGGGAAGAGTTATTTCCTAGGGAGTAAAGCAGCATTCAAATTCCTGTAAGCAAGAAGAATTCCTAAGGCCACCAGCAACCACAAGCTCAGGAAAACACACAGGCTCAGAAAAGACAAAGGACCAGGCACTTTACTTTGCCTCAGGCTGATGTTCTTGATAGGAGGACTAAACTCTGGAGGAAAGCACCAGACAATGCAGAGACAATGTGTGTGTGTGTGTGTGTGTGTGTGTGTGTGT
>PVIY010042645.1:0-20833 GCA_004026745.1 Myrmecophaga tridactyla | reverse complement strand
AAGTTATATTTGTAATGAACATCCATGTGATTTTCTGTTGGGTATGTGGCTAGCAGTAGAAAAGCTGTGTCAAAAGTGTTCCTATGTTCAGCTTTTGTAGGTGTGACCAAAGAACTTTCCAAAGTGGTTGTACCACCAGGAGCAAATGAGAGATCAAGTTGTTCCACATTCTCCCTAACACTTGGTACTGCTTCTTTTTATGTGTGGCTGTACAGTGGTATTATACTGTAGAGTTAGTGAATATTTCTTTGAAAACTAATAAATATGAGCACATTTCATTTGCTTTTTGGCCATTTGAATATGAAGTGTCTGTTCAAATCTTTGGTCATTTTTCTACTGAGTTGTCTGATATGTACAAGTAATGTATATAACCTGGATATAAGTTCATTGGTTGAATATATGTTTTCCACCATATTTTCCCATTTTGTACTTTTCTTTTCCACTCTTAGTGCTTGTTTACACTCTTATAGTCTTTAGACTTTTGGAAGCTTTAAATTTCAATTCAGTCTAATATCTTAAAATTGTTCCTTAATGGTAAACAAATTTTGTGCCTTACTTAAAAACTCTTTTTTTTCTATACCAAGTTTATGTAGGTACTATTCTATTTTTTTGTTTAAAAGATTTATTGTTTTACCTTTCACCTTTAGATCTACAGTAAATCTGGTTGACTTCTGTACAAGAAGGGTTAGGCATCAGGATTCTTTTTTCCCATATGGACATCTGAGTGAACCAGCACCATATAATAAAATGACACTCTTTGCCCCACTGGATGGCAGTTTCACTTTTCTCATAAATCAGATGGTCCTAAATGTGCAAGTGCTTTTCTGGATTCTTTGATCTGTTTATTGGTTTACTTGTCTATACTTGCATCAATATTACATTGTCTTTATTTCTGACATTTTATAATAGGTCTTGAAATCTAATAATGTAGGTGTCCAGGTTAGCTTTTCTTCAACAAAATGACCTTGTCTATTTTTGGCCATTTGGATTTGCATATAAAGGTTGAAGTCACTGTCAAATTGTGCACACACACACACATCCAAGCCTTGCTATAATTTTGACTGAGAATACTTTGAATTTAGAGACTGATTCGTGGAAGATCTTTATCTTTAATATGTTGTGCCTTTTAATCCAAAATATATGTATTCTTCCATTTATTTCAGTCTGACTTAATCTATTTCAATAAAATTGTTTCATGTGTTGAGGACTTACACATTTTTCTTTTATTTCTTATTAGGTATTTAATCTTGTGGATGCTAGTGGAAATGATACTTTCAATAAATACATTTTGTTTTTATTTATTGCCAGTGTATAGAATTACAATTGACCTTTCAAATAACTTTATTGATATATAATTCTCATAATATCAAGTCATTGATTTAAAATGTATAATTCCATGTTTTTAATATTCATATGAATATAAAATCATCAGAGCAATCTAATTGTAGGACATTTTGTCCACCCTAAAAGAAGTCTGTATTCATTATTAGTCAATCCACAATCACTCATTAACAATACAACCTTCCAGTTCTAGGAAACCACTAACTCACTTTCCCTCTCTATAAATCTGTCTACTCAGGACATTTCTTATAAATAGAATCATATTACATGTGGTATCTTTTTTTTGCATGGGCAGGAAGCAGGAATTGAACCTGGGTCTCCAGCATGGCAAGTGAAAACTCTGCATGCTGAACCACCATGGACTGCCCATGTGGTCTGTTTTGACTAGCTTCTTTCACTTAGCACAAACATTTCAAGGGCAATCCATGTTGCAGTATGGATCAGGATGTGCTCTTTTGGTTGTGTTCTTTTTATTGCCAAATAATATTCCTTCTATAGATGTACTACATTTTATTCTTTCCATCATCAGGTAAATGACTTTTTGATTTCTCTAATTTTTAGCTATTATGAATAATATTGTTTTGAAAATTCATGTCTAAGTTTTTGGTGGATACATATTTACATTTCTCTTGGGTATACATGTAGGACTAGAATTGCTAGGCCATACATTCATGGTACATCCAACATTTTGAAGAATTGCCAAAGTGGCTGTACTATTTTGCATTCCCACTAGTAATGTGTTAGAGTTGCATTTCTCCACAACCCTGTCTATGCTTATTATTATTATATGCCTTTTTCAAAAATATCTTTAATGTAAGCAAAAAACAAACCTGCAAACATTCTTGAGATGGTTACAATCAGTGACTCACAGTATCATCAATGAATAGTTGTGTATTCATCATCATGATCATTTTTTTGGACATTTACATCTCTCCAGCAAGAGAAATAAGAAAGAGAAAAGAAAAAGCCACACATGCCATATCCCTTAACCCTCCCTCTCACTGACCACTAGTATTTCAATCTACTCAATTTATTTTAACCTTTATTCCCCCTATTATTGGTTCATTTCTTATCCACTTTTTTTTACTCATCTGTCCATGCTGTAGATAAAAGGAGCATCAAACACAAGGGTTTTGCAGTCACATCTCAAAAGCCATAGCATTATACAATCATCTCCAAGAAACACGGCTACTGGGACACAGCTCTACAATTTCAGGTACTTCCCTATAACCACTCTAATGCACCATAAACTAAAAAGGGAATATCTATACAATGTGTAATGATAGCCTCCAGGATAACCTCTTGACTCTGTTTGAAATCTCTCAGCCACCAACACTTTATTTTGTCTAATTTCTGTCTCCTCCCTTTTGGTTGAGAAGGTTTTCTCAATCCCTTGGTACTGAGTCACAGCTTATCCTAGGATTTCTATCCCATGTTGCCAGGGAAGTTTATAGCCCTGGGTGTCATGCCCCATGTAGAGGAGGGAGGGCAATGAGTTTGCTTGCCATGTAAGCTGAGGGAGAGAGGCCCCATCTGAGCAACAAAACAAGTTCTCTGGGGATGACTCTTAGGACTAATTTTAAGTAGGCTTAGCCTATCCTTTGCAGGGATAAGTTTCATAGGTAAACACCAAGACCGAGGGCTTATCCTATTGATTTAGTTGTCCCCACTGCTTGCAAGAATATCAGGAATTCTCCTAAAGGGAAAGTTGAATTTTTCCCCCTTTCTCCCAATTCCACCAAGAGGACTTTGCAAATACTTCTTTATTCACTGTTCACATCACTCTGGGACTTATGGGGGTATCACACCAACTTGGAAAAAACAACAAAATCTCATGCCTAATTCAAGGTTCTGTGTACTTATGGTGTTCAATTAATCTGTCCATATAAGTGAAATTAGGAAATGAACTAGTCAAAATATAAATTTTGCACCAAATAAACATTTCTTGCTTTACTCTCACACAGAAATTGAAGTTTTAAAATATGAATGACCATCTATCTTCAACACCCTGCAATATTGACATTCCTTTGTTCTTCTTCATGCAAAAACATTTTTTAATTTGTACATTTAGTCACTATCATTGTACACTCTAAGGTATTCTTAAATTATGTCACCTCAGTCTTTACTGTCTATCTTTCCTTCAGGGTTTCCTATGTGCCCCCAGTCCTTTTCCATCTATCATTCTTGCATTCAGCTTCATTCAGAATACTTACATTATTGCGCTACCATCAGGTAGTATTGTGCTATCCACTGCTGAATTTTTACAATCAGCCCTGTTGTACAATCTGTATCCCTTCAGCACCAATTGCCCAATCTCTACATTATTTCTATCTCCTGATAACCTGTGTTCTTAACAGAAATTCTCCAAGTTCCCTCATTAGTGTTAGTTCATACCAGTGAGACCATATAGTATTTGTCCTTTTGTTTCTGGCTAATTAACTGAGTATAACCTTGTCAAGGTCCATCCACATTGCTGCATGCTTCTTGACTTTATTCTGTCTTACAGCTGTATAAAATTCCATTCTATGTATATACCACAGCTTGTTTAGGCACTCATCTGTTGATGGGCATTTGGGATGTTTCCATCTCTTGGCAATTGTAAATAATGCTGCTATAAACATTGGTGTCCAAGTGTCCATTTGTGTCCTTGCCCTCATGTCCTCTGAATGGGATTGCTGGATCATATGGCAATTCTATACTTAGCTTCCTGAGGAACTTCCAAACTGTCTTCCACAGTGGTTGTACCATTTTACATTCCCATCAACAGTGGATAAGTGTGTTCTTTCTCCACATCCTCTCCAGCACTTGTCATTTTCTGTGGGTGTCAGATGATATCTCATTGTGGTTTTGATTTGTTTTCCTAATAACCAGTGAAGTTGAGTATCTTTTCCTGTGCTTTTTGGCTATTTTTATTTCCTCTTCTAAGTAGGGTGTATTCATGTCTTTTGCCCACTTTTAATTGGGTTGCTTGTCTTTTTCTTGTTGAGTTGTAAGTCTCTTTATATATTCTGGAAATTAAATACTTATCTGAAAACTGGTTTCCAAATATTGTCTCCCTTTGTGTAGGCTCTTTTTTTACTTTCTTGACAAAATTCTTTAATGGACAAAGTATTTAATTTTGAGGAGCTCCCTTTTATCTATTTCTTTCTTCAATGGTCATGCTTTGAAAGACCTAGGTGAATCTAGATGAAAGATCTATGTGAAAGGTCTAGGAAATCACCTCCTATTATAAGTTTTATAAGATATTTCCCTACATTTTCTTCTAAAAGTTTTATGGTCTTTAGCTCTATTGTTTAGGTTTTTGATCCATTTTGAGTTAATTTTTGTAAAAGGTGTGAGATATGAATCCTCTTTCATTCTTTTATGTATAGATATCCAGTTCTCCAAGCACCATTTATTGAAGAGACTGCTCTGTCCCAGGTGAGTTGATTTAACTGCCTTATCAAAGACAAATTGTCCATAGATGAGAAGATCTATATCTAAACACTCAATTCTATTCCACTGGTCAGTACATCTCTTTTTATGCCAGTACCACTCTGTTTTGACCACTGTAGCTTCATAATGTGCCTTAAAGTCAGGTAGTGTGAGACCTCTGACTTCATTTTTCTTTCTCAAAATATTTTTAGCTATTCTGGCACCTTGCCCTTCCAAATAAATTTGGTTATTGGTTTTTCTATTTCTGAAAAGTAAGTTTTGGGATTTTAATTTTGTATTGCATTGAATCTACAAATCAATTTAGGTAGAATTGATATCATAACTATATTTAGTCTTCCAATCCATGAACATGGTATGCCCTTTCATTTATTTAGGTCTTCTGAGAGTGACAATTTCTTGTAGTTTTCTTTGTATTGGACTTTTTAATCCTTAGTTAAATTTATTCCTAAATGTTTTATTCTTTTGGTTGCAATTGTAAATGGAATTTTATTCTTGATTTCCCCTTCAGATTGCTCATTACCAGTGTATAGAAACACTACAGAATTTTGAGTGTTGATCTTGTAACCTGTCACTTTGCTGTACTCATTTATTAGCTCTAGTAGTTTTGCTGTGGATTTTAGGGGTGTTTTGACATATAGTATCATATCATCTGCAAATAGTGAGAGTTTTACTTCTTCCTTTCCAATTTTAATGCCTTGTATTTCTTTTACTTGTCTCATTGTTCTGGCTAGAACTTCCAACACATTGTTGAATAAGAATGGTGACTGTGGACATCCTTGTCTTGTTCCTGATCTTAGTGGGAAAGCTTTCAGTTTTTCCCCATTGAGGATGATGTTAGCTGTAGGTTTTTCATATATTCCCTTTATCACATAGAGGAATTTCCCTTCTATTCCTATCCTTTGAAGTGTTTTCATCAAGAAAGGATGTTCAATTTTGTCAAATGCCTTTTCTGCATTAATTGAGATGATCATGTGTTTTTTTTCTGCTTTGATTTATTGATATGGTGTATTCCATTAATTGATTTTCTTATGATGAACCATCCTTGCATACCTGGAATAAATCCCCCTTGGTCATGGTGTATAATTCTTTCAATGTGCTACCAGATTCAATTTGCAAGAATTTTGTTGAGAATTTTTGCATCTATATTCATTAGAGAGATTGGTCTGTAATTTTCTTTTCTTGTTGTATCTTTGTCTGACTTTGGTATGAGGGTGGTGTTGGCTTCATAGAATAAGTTAGGTAGGCTTCCTTTCTCTTCAATTTTTTTGAAGAGTTTGAGCAGGATTGGTACTAATTCTTTCTTGAATGCTTGGTAGAATTCACATGTGAATCCATCTGGTCCTGGAATTTTCCCCTTTGGGAACTCCTTGATGACTGATTGTGCTGGTTTAAAAGGATGTATGTGCCCTAGAAAAGCCATTTTTTAATTAAAATCCCATTTCATAAAGGTAGAATCACCCTTATTCAACACTGTATGTTTGAAACTGTAATCAGATCATCTGCTTGGATGATGTGATTTAGTCAAGAGTGGTTGTTAAACTGGATTAGGTGACAACATGTCTCCACCCATTTGGGTGGGTCTTGATTGGTTTATTGGAGTCCTATAAAAGAGGAAACATTTTGGAGAATGGGAGATTCAGAGAGAGCAGAGAATGCTGCAGCACCACGAATCAGAGAGTCCATCAGCCAGACCTTTGGAGATAAAAAAGGAAAATGCCTCCTGGGGAGCTTCATAAAACAGGAAGCCAGGAGAAGAAGCCAGCAGATGACACCATGTTCGCTCTGTGCTTTTCCAGATGAGGGAGAAACCCTGACCGTGTTCACTGCATGCCTTTCCACTTGAGAGAGAAACCTGAATTTCATCAGCCTTCTTGAACCAAGGTATCTTTCCCTGGATGCCTTAGATTGGACTTTTCTATAGACTTGTTTTAATTGGGACATTTTCTTGGCCTTGGAACCATAAACTAGCATCTGATTAAACTCCCCCTTCTAAAAAGCCATTCTGTTTCTGGTAATTACATTCTGGCAGCTAGCAAACTATAATACTGATTCAACCTCTTAACCTGTGATTGGTTTGTTGAGGTCATCTATTTCTTCTTGAGTCAATGTTGGTTGTTCATGCCTTTCTAGGAAGTTGTCCATTTCATGTACATTGTTTTTTATTATCTAAAGTTGTTCATAGTATCTTCTCATTACCCCCTTTGTTTCTATGGGATCAGTGGTTATGCCCATCTTCCATTCCTGATTTTATTTATTTTTATCCTCTCTCTTTTTCTTTTTGTCAATCTTGCTAAGGGCCCATCAATTTTGTTGATTTTCTTAAAGAACCAACTTCCAGTTTTATTAATTTTCTCAATTGTTTTCATGCTTTTAATTTCATTTATTTCTGCTCTAACTTTGTTTTTTCTTTCCTATTGCTTGCTTTGAGGTTATTTTGCTGTTCTTTAGTTCTTTCAAGTGAACAGTTAATTACTCAATTTTTGCTCATTCTTCATTAAAAAAAATTTTTTTGCCTTTCTTCTTTTTTCATATAGGCATTTAAGGCAATAAATTTCCCTTTTAGCACTTTTCTTTGCTGCATCCCATAAGTTTTGATATGTTTTTGTGCTGGTTTGAAAGGATGTATGTAGCATAGAAAATCCATGTTTTAATCCTAATCCCATTTTGTAAAGGCAGCCATTTCATATGTGATTTAATCAACAGTGGTGTTAAACTGGATTAGGTGACAACATGTCTCTACCCATTTGGGTGGGGCTTGATTGGTTTACTGGAGTCCTATAAAAGAGGAAACATTTTGGAGAATGGGAGATTCAGAGAGCAGAGCAGAATGACATAGCCATGAGAAGCAGAGTCCACCAGCCAGTAACCTTTGGAGATGAAGAAGGAAAATGCCTACTAGGGAGCTTCATGAAACAGGAAGCGAGGAGAAGAAGCCAGCAGATGATGCCATGCTTGCCATGTGCCTTTCCAGATGAGAGAGGAACCCTGACCATGTTCACCACATGCCTTCTCACTTGAGAGAGAGACCCTGAACTTTATCGGCCTTCTTGAATCAAGGTATCTTTCCCTGGATGCCTTAGATTGATTGGACTTTTCTATCGACTTGTTTAATTGGGACATTTTCTTGGCCTTGGAACCATAAACTAGCAACTTATTAAATTCCCCTTTTAAAAGCCATTCTATTTCTGGTATATTGCATTCTTGCAGCTAACAAACTAGAACAGATTTGGTACCAGAGAGAGGGGTGTTGCTGCTGTTTGCAAATACAAACATGTTGGCGTGGCTTTTTAAATGGATAAGGGGAAGATTTGGGAGGAATTGTGAAGAGAATGATGGAGAAGTCCTGGAGTGCTTGAAGAGATTGTTGGTGTAAATGGAACCACTGCCAATCTGGACAAAGGAGGACACAAAAGGGAAAAATTGGATTTTGCAGAGTGAGAACCATGGATGCCCGGGTCTGAAGCCAAGAAGCCTTGGCCAGGAGAGTGGACCCACCCGTGTACATGGAGAGGGTGAGTTTACCCTGAAGGGCAAGGATGAGTCTCCCAACTCATTGCAGTGGAAGAGCCGTGCAGTCTCAGGCCTTGGAGAAGGTACAGCATGCTCCTTGGGGGGACTGGTGAGACACTGGCTGCCACCACATGGAGGGGTTGAGCATGTGCCCTAGATTTTGCAGAGATCCTAGGTATGGCATTGATGCTTGGAGAGGGTGGAACCGAGGAAAGGGTGGGCTCCTCAATGTCCCCGAGGTTGATTCAGAAAGAGGCAGTCCACTGCATAGGCCCTTGGAAAGAGTGGGACTGCCACTTTCTAAAGCTGAAGGATAAATGACATTCAGACTTTGAAATCCAATGGCATTTTCCCTGCAGGTTTTACATCTTTGTTCCTTCCAATTTCTCCTATGGAAAGGAAAACTTTTATCCCCTGAATATCTTCCTTTCTTTGCACATTGCCACCAGATAACTTGTTTTGAGATTCATAGGTCCACAGCCAGAAGAGAATTTTTTTCACTTTAATATTGTTTAAGATGATGCATGTAGTTGCCAAGTTGACAAGGGGTGGACATATGGTAGTTAGATTCAGGTGTCAACTTGGCTAGGTGAGGGTGCCTAGTTCTACTGCTGTAGACATGGGCCAATGGCATGTGAACCTCATCTGTTGTTGATTATATCTGCAGTCAGCTAGGAGGCATGCCTGCTGCAGTGAATGATGTTTGATTTAATTGGCTGGTGCTTAAATGAGAGAGCTCAATGCAGCATAGCCCAAGCAGCTCAGCATACCTCATCTCAGCATTTGCAGCTCATCCCAGGGCTTTGGAGATGCAGAAAGGAATCACCCTGGGGAAAAATGTTGGAACCCAGAGGCCTGGAGAAAAGGCCATCAGAGTTCATCCTGTGCCTTCCCACATAAGAAGGAACCTCAGTTGAAAGTTAGCTGCCTTTCCTCTGAAGAACTACATGTCAGCTAAATAAATCCCCTTTTATTGAAAGTCAAATGCATCTCTGGTGTGTTGCATTCCAGCAGGTAGCAAACTAGAACAGTTGTGTTTTCATCTTCATTTGCCTCAAGATATTTACTGATTTCTCTTGTGATTTCTTCCTTGACCCACTGGTTGTTTAAGAGTGTGCTGTTGAGCCTCCATATATTTGTGAATTATTTGGCCCTCTCCTTGTTATTGATTTCCAATTCCATTATTTTATGATCTGAGAAAGTGTTTTATATGATTTCAATCTTTTAAAATTTATTGAGACTTGCTTTGTGACCCAGCATATGGTCTATCCTTGAGAATGATCCATGAGAAAAAGGTGTATCCTGGTGTTGTGGGGTGTAATGTTCTATAAATATCTGTTAATTCTAGTTCATTTATTGTATTATTCAATTCTTTGCTTCTTTATTGATCCTGTGTCTAGATGTTCTATCCATTGATAAGAGCAGGGAATTGAAGTCCCCAACTATTTTGGCAGAGGTGTCTATTTCTCTTTTCAGTGTTTGCCTCATGTATTTTTGGAGCACTCTGGCTTGGTACATAAATATTTATGATTTGTTATGTCTTCTTGTTGAGTTGTTCCTTTTCTTAATACATAGTGTCCTTATTTGTCTCTTTTAATTGTTTTACATTTGAAGTCTAATTTGTGGGATATTAGTATAGCTACTCCTGCTGTTTTCTGATTGTTGTTTGCATGAAATATCTTTTCCCAGTGTTTCACTTCCAACCTATGTTTGTCCTTAGGTTTAAAATGAATCTCCTGTAGACAGCATATAGATGGATCCTATTTTTAAATCCATTATGCCAGTCTATGTCTTTTAATTGGGGAGTTAAATCAATTAACTTAATTGTATTATTGTCAAAGCTGTACTTTTTTCTACCATTTTGCCTTTTGGATTTTATATGTCATATGTACTTTTTTCTCTTTTCTCTAGTCTTTATTTCTGTATTCTTCTCCACACCATTCATCCTGACTTTACCTATCTGCCTCTAGTGTTCCCTTTAGTAATTCTTGCAGAGCCAGTCTCTTGGTCACAAAGTCTCTCAGTGATTTTTTTGTCTGAAAATGTTTTAATTTCCTCCTCATTTTTGAAGGACAGTTTTGCTGAATATAGAAGTCTTGGTTGACAGTTTCTCTTTTAGTATCTTAAATATATCATATCACTGTTTTCTTGCTTCCATGGTTTCTGTTGAGAAGTCTACATATAATATTATTGGGCTTCTCTTGTATGTGATGGATTGCTTTTCTATTGCTGCTTTCAAAATTCTCTCTTTCTCTTTGACATCTGACAGTCTGATTAGTAAGTGTCTTGGAGTATTTCTATTTAGATCTATTCTGTTTGGGGTATGGTGTGCTTCTTGAATTTGCAATTTTATATGTTTCATAAGAGATGGGATTTTTTCAGTGTTAATTTCTGCCATTAGTCTTTATCCTTCTTTTTCCTTCTCTTCTCCTTCTGGGACACCCATAACACATATATTCATGTGCTTCATGTTGTCATTCAATTCCCTGAGACCCTGCTTATATTTTCCCATTCTTTTCCCTATGTTTTCTTTTGCATGTTGGATTCCAGATGTCCTGTCCTCCAGTTCACTTATCCTTTCTTCTGCTTCTTCAAATCTAATATTGTAGGTTTCCATTGTTTTTTCATCTCTTCTACTGTGCCTTTCATTCCTATAAGTTCTTTGATTTTTTCAGACTTATGATTTCTTCTTTTTTTCCCCATTGCCTTCTTTATACCTTCCCTCAACTCATTGATTAGATTTTTAATGAGATTTTCCATGTCTGTTTGAACAGTCTGAATACCTGTTTCAACTCCTGTATCTCATTTGAATTGTGGATTTGTTCCTTTGACTGGGCCATATCTTCAATTTTTCTTAGTATGACTCTTTATTTTTTGCTGGCATCTAGGCATTTGATATTTTATTCTGGAGATTATTTTCACTCTTTTATCTAGGATTTTCTTGCTGGGTGGTTTTGTTCTCTATCTGTTCTTTGATATTCAGTTCAGCTTATTCTGGACCACTAGCTTAGGTTTTGTTTAACAGAGCAGAATTTTACTCCTGAAATTTACTACAACTGGGTCATCTTTCACTTCAAACTTTCTTGTTTAACTGAAGATTTATGGACATCCATCTTGGTCAAGATATCTCTGAATGTATGCACAGATGAGCTAAATATAATGCCCAAGATACACTTTTTTTTCTGAGATCAAGACTGTTACTACTTTTATTGTTCTATTTACTCCATATTTCTAAGAATACAATTATAAATTTTTGTTTTGTTTTATATTTTGTTTGGTTGATAGGAAAAACCCTTAGCTCTTCTTTTGTTTCCTCTAATCTTAAGTATCTAAATGTTTTAGTAAGTGTTGCTTAACTTCCTTAAAAATGTTATTTCAGAAAATTTTAAAATATAATATTACCTCTAAGAACATAATGAAAACTATATATCATTTAAAATGGTCTTGACTATATGAAGTAGGATTTTTAAAGCAATTCTTAAAAAATATTAACATATATGAACTCCAAACTGGTTTATAGAGAGTTTCACCCTTTAACAACAGAGCAGTTCTACCAATAGGGATCTACCTATACTCATATCCAGGCACATCTGTCCCTTTTTGCCTCTTTAAGCACTCCTCCATTTAGGAAGTGTAATGACTTTTATGTCAGGAAAATCTGGGATAACTAACTTGGCATGCTCCCTACCACCCAGTTATGTCTGCATTCCCCTGGGGTCAGTAGTGCACCTGAACTCAATGTGCCTTGCTTTTCTGTCTCTTAGTTTGAGATTAAAACCATTGAGAGCAAAGGTATATATGTCCTCATCTAGGAAATTTAACCAATAAAAATACAGAATACTCAGTTCAACCTGGTATTCATTGTTTATCTAAAATTCACATTGAACTGGTTGTTCTGTATTCTGTCTGGTAACCCTACCATAATGTCAACCTCAAAGGGACTGTCTTTAGTGGATTAAGGAGTGAGAAAACAAGAAAAATGGAACTGCATCACACCAGACATTATCTAACAACTTGAAGATGGTGAATAGAGCACCAAAAAAAAAAGAAATAAAAGGGAACCTCAAAATGAAACAAGTGCTCAGTGCCTCTTAACAATAAGAATCTTGGACTTCTGGGAAGATGGTGGAATAGGGTAGGCTGAGTTCATCCCTACTCAGTGGAATAACTAGAGTAGTGACAGAAAAATGACTAGAGCAGCAGTTTCAGGGTGTGTGTGACCAAAGAGGATCTTCTACACTATATAGAGAGAGATCCTGGATGAAAAAGAAGAGAAATTGTGATGGAGAGAATGGGGTGAGTGTGCTTGGTTGTGACTCCACCTGGTGCAAATGGTGGTGTGCAGGAAGGAGTGGGTTCTGAAGGAGTGAAGCCAGCCTCTGCAGCTGGCTTGGATTTCTTCCCTCTCAGCTCTGCAGCTGAGAGCTCCCATGGGGAACCCAAAAACATACTTGGTTTGCCTGTCCATGGAGACCTTCCAGCCAGTGCACAGTACTTGTCTCCAACCCCTGAGACAGGCCATTGTGGGCATCTGGGTTTTGGCAGAGATTCAGGAGGACCCTCATTTTGGGAGGAGGGGGAGATGCAGAGTGTAGCTGGTCTGGCAATTGGCTGGTGAAAGAAATTCATTGGATCCTGCTACCATTTTCCTTTCTCCCTAGAGACCTGGAACCCTGAGGTGTGCATGGGTAGAGAGGCATGACCGAGGAAGTGATTTGAGCTGTGCTGCACATCTAGGCTTTTCTGGGTTGGCTAAGGGGAGGGGCAGTTGAAATAGTCTCAAAACCCAAGGTCATCCCCAGTAGGACCCTAGTGACCACTAGACCCATCAGAACCACAAGCAGACTCTCTGCTGAAATGCATGCTTCCCATCCTCCAGCCCCAAGGCTGGTGACTTTCAGCATGCACCAAGACCAGTGGCCTTGACTAGAATTGCACCAGGTCTCCATCTTGCTTAGCTGGCTCCCACAGTTGGGGAGAGGTGATCCTGAGGGGAACAGGTGGCCTGAGAGTGCCATTTGCTGGGAAGACATGGAAAGTGCAGTCTGGTAAACTCCCTAGCTTTCAACAGATCTTCAACTAGAGCTGCACCTCCTGCATGATCCAGGCCTTGCTTTGGCAGGGAATTACTGACAAATTGACCTTCAATGCAAACCCAAGCAAATACAAAACCTTAGATGAGCAATGGAAATCAACTTTCAAAATAACCTTATCTAGATAATCAAATGACTCAAAGCCAGTAGAAAATCACAAAGCACATGAAGATGCAGGCAGATAAGACCAGGCCAAATGACCAAATTAATACACTGGAGGAGACACAGAATTTGGAGCAACTCATCAAAGATGTTCATGAAAATCTCCTAAATAAATTAAGTGTATTGGCTAATGGCATAAAGGATATCAAGATGTCACTAGAAGAGCATAAAGAAGAATTTGAAAGAATCAATAGAAAAATATCAGATCTTATAGAGATGAAAAATACCATATGCCAAATTAAAAATATACTAGAGACACACAAGAAACATATTTGAAGAGGCCAAAGAAAGAATAAATGAACTAAAGAACAGGACAACTGAATTTGAGTGCACATAAAAACAAATGGCAAAAAGATGGAAAAATTGGAACTGTATCTCAGGGAAATGATAGCCAACATGAAGCATGCAATTATAAGGCTCATCAGTGGCCCAGGAGGAGAAGGGAAGAGTAAAAGTTTAGGTAGATTAATTAAGGAGATAATTGGGGGAAAGTTATCAATACTTATAAAATATACAAATATGCAGATCAAAGGAGCCCAGTGAACATAAATAGACCTCCTCCAAGACACATACTAATCAGACTCTCAAATGCTGAAGAGTAGCAGAAAGTCCTGAAAGCAGAAAGATAAAAGTGAATCACCATGTATAAAGGAAGCCACATAAGACTAAGTTTGGATGTAATATGCCCCAAGGAGGTGAGAAGGCAGTGGTGTGATATATTTAAGAAGATGAATGCAAAAGACTTCCAGCCAAGAATTCTTTATCCAGCAAGATGGTCCTTCAAAAGTGAGGGAGATTAAATTTTTCACAGACAAACTAATGCTGAGAGAATTTGTTAACAAGAGACCTGTCCTATAAGAAATAATAGAGGGAGTTTTGCTGGCTGAAAAAAAGGACAGAGGAGAGAGGTCTGGAGGAGGCACAGAATTGAAAAGTATCATTAAGGGTAACTTAAAGGATTAAAAGAGAGTAAGGGAAATGAATATACATATCTGACAAAAACAAAGAATAAGATGTTAAATTCAAGAACTGACTTTAGAGTAATAAGTTTTTGAATGTTAATGGACTAAATTCACCAGTTAAAAGACACAGATTAGCAGAATTTATTTCAAAATATGATCTGTCTGTATGCTGCCTGCAAGAGACTCATCTTAGACCCAAAGGTATCATAAGAGACCAGGAAAGACATTGCATATTAATAAAAGGAACAATTAACCAAGAAGAAATAAAAGTCATAAATGTTTACATTACCAGTCAAGGAGCTTCAAAGTATATGAGGCAAAGACAGGCAACAATGAAGGGAGCCACAGATATTTCAACAATAATAGTGAGACTTCAATACACCTCTCTTTTATAAATAGAATGACCAAATGATCAATAAAGAAATAGGAAATCTAAATATTGTGACAAATGAATTAGACCTGATAGACATATACAGATCACCACACTGCCAAACACCAGGATATACGTTCTTCTCTAGCGCTCATGGAACATTCTCCAGGATAGACCGTATGCTGGGGGCACCAAACAGGTCTTTATCAATTTAAACAGACTGAAATTATCTAAAGCACTTTCTCTACTACATTGGAATGAAGTTATAAATCAATAAACCACCAAAGAACTAGAACTTTCACAAACATATGGAGACTAAACAATACACTCTTAAACAATCACTGGGTCAAAGAAGAAATTGCAAGAGAAATCAGTAAATGTCTGGAGACAAATGAAAATGAGAATACAACATATCAGAACGTATTGGGGGTGGCAAAGGCACTATTGAAAGGGAAATTTTTTGCCCTAAATGCCTACATTAAAAATGAAAAAAGATCAAAAATCAAAGATTTAATTGCTCACCTGAAGGAACTATAGAAAATATAGCAAACTAACCCCAAAGTAAATAGAAGAAGAAAAATAATGAAGATTAAAGCAGAAATAAATGAATTGGATCAACAACAACAAAAAACAAAAGAAAGAATCAATAAAAGTTTTTTTGGAAAAAAATCAATAAAATCAATGTAACCCTGACTAGGCTGACAAAGAAAAAAAGAGAGATGATGCAAATAAAGAAAATAAAAAATGAGAGGAGAGTCATTACCATGGACCCTGAGGAAATAAAAAAATCATATGATGATACTATGAATAACTGTACACCAACAAACTACACAACTTAGATGAAATGGACAAATTCCTAGAAACATACAAACAACCTACCCTGACTTGAGAAGAAATAGAAGATCTCAACAAACCAATCACAAGTAAAGAGATTCAATTAGTCATCAAAAATCTTCCTACAAAGAAAAGCCCAGGGCCACATGGTTTCACAGGGGAATTTTCTCAAATATTCCAAAAAGAACTAACACCAATCCTGCTCATACTCTTCCCCAAAATTGAGGAAAAAGGAACACTACCTAATTCATTTTATGAAACTAACATTATTCTAATATCAAAACCAGATAAAGATGGTACAAAAAAGGAAAACTGCAGGCCAACCTCCCTAATGAATCTATATACAAAAATTCTCAATAAAATACTTGCAAATCTAATTCAAGGACACATTAAAAGAATTATATTTTTTCCTGAGCTTTATGTATTATTTCTAGATTCTGAGATGCTGTGCTATATGTATGTAACTGGAAATTTGGGCACTTGTGTGACACCGAAGACTCATGTTGCAGTTTTGCAGCTATGAAAGTCAACATTGCTACATGCAAAAACTATTAAAGAGACCAAAAGAGGAGATCAGGCTTCAATTAGAGGTAAGGACAAAGCTGTTCTGGTTTGGACCAAGGTAAATTGGATACAAGGTAGAGAATGATAGTATCTGTATTTTAGAACTTCACCTACTGTATGAGACCAAAGGAAAAAAGCTTTATTTTGTCCAAAACCTAAAATTTTTGTATCACACAATCTAGGTCAATCTGTCAGGATAGTTATTTATACAACCCAAACACATGGAGCCCATAAAGGGAATGAGGGTTAATAATTCTATATAGCTTAATGTAACACCCAGATACATCCCCAGAGTAAGTTGGGCAGATGAGCAAAAAGTATTGGCAGAGTTCCTTGAGGGACTGGAGAAAAAATATGAAACTATTAAACCTTCTCATCTGGGAAATGCCTGATACTCTCTCAAACCCTAGGAACTCCTAAGTTAATAGTCCATGCTCTAGATCTTGAAGTTTGTTTCTATGAAACTTATTTCTGTAGCATAGAAACCAAGCATACCTATAATATGGTTAAGAATTATTTCCAGAGAACATCTTTGTTGGTCAGATGTGGCCTCTCTCTTTACCTAAGCCATACTCTGCAAGTAAAATCATGACCCTCCCTCCTACATGGAACAAAATGTTCAGGGTTGTGAATCTCCCTGGTGATGTGTGACATGACTCCCAGGGATGAACCTGGCCCTGACACTGTGTGATTGACAGTGCCTTCTTGACCAAAAGGGGGAAAATAAATGTAACTGAATAAGGTATCAGTGGCTAAGAGAGTTCAAATAGTGTTGAGAGGCTATTTGGGGGGCTACTCTTATGCAAGCTTGAGCTAGTTATTGCTGATTCCCACAGTTTGCCAAACCCCAACCAACATCATTCTTATTAACCCCTAAAGCACACCCAGGGCTTTATCTGAGATCCTAAAAAATTGCATGCACTACATTTACTTTTCAGAAACTAAAACCTTCAGATAGTTCCCAGGCCAGATAAATCCTGAAATCTAGAGGTACCAGCCTCTCCATGAACACCATCCACTTCTATTCCCCTATACCATGCAGTCGACACCCTTTTTCAACATGAAAATGTTAGAATGGGCATAACTCAAATATCCATAAAGATTGGAAGAAGAATTGAAGGAGTAGAAGGAGTTATAATAGAATTTAAGATTTAGCAAATGAGTATGACTACTGAATCATTATATTGATATTTCATCTTAGTCTGCAGTGTTTGGGAATAGCTAGAAGGAAAAACCTGAAATTGTGGAATTGTAACCCATACCAAACTTCAAAATCTGTTGATAACTGCTTGTTAACATGTATTTTGAAATTTATTGCTTTTTTATGTTTATTACATTTCTGAATAAAAAATGTTAAAAAATAAACCCATTAAGTATTTCAATGGAGTGAAGCTCTTAGAAAATTGACATGGTAAATTGGTTGAATGGAGTTGTTGCCTGGTCAGTTTTCACAAGCACTGCACAATACCCTTCCACTAGAATATTTATATAATTGATGCATAACTTTATAATTTCAACATTAAATGAGAAAAATTACAAATAAAGCAATGTGATTAATGTGGAAATACAAAAGTGAATAGATGTCATCCTTGCATTCATATACTCTAGAAAGTGAAATAAGTATTACTTAAAAATAAAATATTTAATTACAACTGTGATAATTATTGAAAATTTTCTATTTGACCATCCAACAAATAAAGAAATCAGTGGTGGTGCCTGAACTGTTTGGTTAAGTTCCCAATGATGTCATGGGAAAAAGATCAAAAGTGGGTGACTGCTAAGTAAAATAAATGGCCACAGGCACTGGACATGGCTAGGAAGAACCCCTTTTCAAGAAAGGATTTTCAAGTAGACAAAAGCAATTGACCTCAGAGACTTCCTGAGAAAATGAAATGTGCCCTATAGAATTGCAGTAAACAACATGTGGTAATAAACCAGTTTGCACCTAGTAGAAATAGCTTATCAGAGTGGACACATATACCATAATAATCAGTGTGTATATGCTCCCACTTTGTAAGACTCTCTCTGCTGCTGCTATTTAGATAGCCCATGCTTATAACATCAATTGCATCCTGACAGATCTGTCTTGTTTTCTGTTCTGAGTGGTATTTTTCAAAATGTAGTATTTTTAAAACTATAAGTCAGATTGTCATTGCTTTGCTTGAAACCTGGAATGCATTTCACTCTGACAAAGAGCCATTGGCCTTCATGTGTCCACATGATCTGGTCACCTCACTACTTTGTCTCCTACACCTCTCCTTTCTCTCACTTGCCTTTTTGTCACTGGTCTCATTGCTATTATTCATATTCTCCCTGCTCCTGCCTGAAGTAACCTCTCATTCTCTCAGCTTGAAATGTTCTTACCAATATATTCATATGGATAATTATCAAATAAACTTTATTCCAATAATTTCAAAATCCATTGATGATCCCTGCCTCAATCAATATCTAAACTTGAAGATTGTTGCAAAAACACTATTTAATTATGTCATTCCTAGGGTATTGATGAGCTGGCATTCCTCAATAATGCAGGGCTTCACCATCTTCTCCCTTTCCCCTATATTTTGAATGCCATTGTAGCCTTATAGATCCTGTTTATTTATTTATAGATTCTTATTTTATTTGTGGACATTATTTAATGCATGAATTCTCCCAAATTTGTTCTTTAAGACTCCCTATGAGTTAGTTCCCATGTCTTTTTTTGATTTTCCATGTCTTTGAACAATACTTTGCTCTCTGGCAGAAAAGAAAGATGGACAAGGCCGACCTTGTAAATTCCCTGAATCAGACCTGGAATTGTTCATTTCTCCAAGAACCTGTAGTTCATTTTAGTGAGAAATGGTTCAAGAGAGCCACTAGCTAGAGACAAAGTATATCATTGCCATTTGGGTATCAATTTTTTATTCTTTATTCTTAAGAGTCCTCTCTTAATTAGCGCTTTATCTATGTCATACTTTGAATGCATTTCTTTCCATTTTTCTAATTTGTCTTTTGCCATTGCTTACAGCATTTTTACTTTTTAATGTAGGTAGCACTTGGATTTTGGCTTATAGTTAGTCATCATTGAGTTCTCAGTATAGGTTTTATAAAAATTCACTTATGTTTTCTTCTTGTACTTGTATGTTTTTAAGTTTACTCTTCAATTTCCATCCATTTGGTGTTTATATTTTATTTATATATGGATGCAGTCTTATCATTTTTCTAGTTGTCCCAATTTTATTTATTTCAAATCCACTTTGAGATGTCACTTTTGTATTTTTTATGAATTTAAATTCATTTCTGATTTTTTTTTCTATTCCATTGGTCTTTATGTCTATTGGTGTGCCAGAACCATGTATTTTCAATGCAGAGGGTTTGTAATGCACTTTAATATCTGAAGGGACTAATTCCCCTATGTTGCTGTATTCCTATCAGGGTATTCATAAGAATTTTAGCATGTTTTTTTGCAATATAAACTTTTGCTTAAAAAGAAAAAAACTTATGCTATTTGTATTCAGATTGTGTTACAATTCTATATTAACTTGAGAAGCATTGACATCCATGACCAAGGGATAGCTTTCCTTTTGGACAATGTCTATTTTCAGAAGTGTGCTAAAGTTAGTATCTGATAGATTTGCTTATTCCTAGAAGTGTATCTTATTAGTTGAAATTTTGAATGTTTTCTCCACCTTTATAACTTCTATCCTGCTTAGGCTATTGATTTTGTGTGTAAATTTTCTGTTTTACTTTACTAAACTCTTGGTTTTTTGCTTTAGCTTTATCATTGATCCCCTTAGATTTTTCAAATATTTTATCATATTAACTGCCAATAGAGATGGTACTATATCTTCTTTTCCAATAGTTATGCCTATAATTCCTTTTTTAAAGTTTCACTGGTCTATACTTCTAATACAGTGGTAAATAGTATTTGGAAGGATTGCCTTATTATTGACCTTTTTGGTATTTCTCTAGTGTCTTCCTATTAAGTAGGACACTGGCTTTACGATTGACCAGTTTATATTGTACTGAGGGACCTTATTAGGAATGAAAATTGAATTTTCTCAAGGGTTGCTTCAGCATTCATGGAGATAATCATATGATTTTTTCCCCTCTAGATGGAAAATATAAAAAGTAGAGTTTCAGAGACATTGAGAATAGAATGATATCATCTAGTATATATTTCAAAGGAGAAGAGATAGACATTATGGAAGATAAAAATTAAAAGAAACAATCTCATAGACTTTTCCGTAAATATAAAACTTAACAATCTACAAACTCAGGGAGACAATATAATCTTAAGCAGGATAAAAAGAGAGGTTCATATGTAATCATATCATTGTGAAATTGCAGAATTTCAAAGAAACAAAGAAGAAAAATAGTAATTGCATTATTAATCACAAAATTGTATATATTTTTAAACATTTTTATTGTGAAACATACCATAAATTCCAAATAGCAATAAACTCAAAGTACACTTTAAAAAGTAGTTAAGGAGGGCAGTGCAACAGTGGCTCAGTGGCAGAATTCTTGCCTGCCTTGCTGGAGACATGGGCTTGATTCCTGTGCCTGCTCATGCAAAAAAA
>PVIY010042644.1:0-20832 GCA_004026745.1 Myrmecophaga tridactyla | reverse complement strand
TACCCTTTATCTGGTTAAGAGAATTACCTTCTATTCTTAATTCACTGACAGGGATTATCATGAATGGATGTTGAATTTTGTGTAATGATTTTGGCATTTATTGAGATGATCATATGATTTTTCTTATATCTATTAATATGGTGAAAAACATTTATTTTCAAATGTTAAACCAACTTTGCATTCTTGAGGTAAATCCCATTTGTTCATAATGTTTTATCCACTATACAAAGTTGAATGTGAGTTGCTATTAATTTTGAGGATTTTTGCACATATGTTCATGGTTGATGTTGGCCAGTGGCTTTCTTTTCTTGTAATAAGTTCACTTGGCCTTGGTATTAGGGTAATGCCAGCCTCATCAAAGGAGTTGAGAAGGACTCTCTCCTCTTCTATTCTCTGGGTGGGATTGTGTGATTGGTAATATTTCTCCCTCCAGTGTTTGGTAGAATTCATTAATACAATCACCTGAGTCTGAAATTTTTTTCTTTGAAAGGTTTTAACCTCTATTTGATTGGTTATCTGCTTACTCTAGCATTTCCTAAGAGGAAGGTAAGAAATTCCTATTAACATTGTATACTTTTCTATTTCTCCTTGTAATTCTATGAAATGATTCACACACACACACTATGTTTATAAGTGCATACAAATTTAGAATTATTATATATTCCGTATGAATTTAATGCTCATAAACTGTCAACTTTTAGTGATTTTTGCCTTAATGTCTCTTTTGTACTATGTGCTACACCTACTTTCTCTTGGTTTGTTTTGGCATTGTCTATCATCTTTCCTTTAATTTTTAACATGTCTGTATAATGATATTTTAGTAATGAATTTTTTAAGTAGCATATAGTTGTTTTGCTATTTTTTGTAAACATTTTTTATTGTGAAATTTAATATATATACAAAAGAGCAATAATTTTCAAAATACATTTTAACAAGTAGTTATGGAATAGATTTCAAAGTTTGGTATGGGTTACTGTGATGTTCAGGCTCATGTGTCAACTTGGCCAGGTGGTTGTCTCCCTCCCTCAGGTGTCTCCCTCCACCCTCTCCATTATACCTTAACTAAACAGGTGATATCTATTTAATGCATAAGAATATCCACCAGGTTATTCAACCACCAGGTTATTCAACCACCTCTTGACCCTGTTTGGAATCTCTTAGCCATTGACACTTCATTTTGTCTCATTTTGCTCTTTCCCCTTTTGGTCAAGAAGTTTTTCTCAATCCCTTGATGCTGAGTCCCAGCTCATTCTAAGATTTCAGCCCCACATTTCCAGGAAGGTCCACACCCCTGGGAGTCATGTCCTATGTAGAGAGGGGGAGGGCAGTGAGTTTGCTTGTCATGTTGGCTGAGAGAGAGGCCACATTTGAGCAACAAAAGAGGTTCTCTTGGAGGTGACTCTTAGGCCTAATTTTAAGTAGGCTTAGCCTATCCTTTGTGGGGTTGAGTTTCATATGTACAAACCCCAAGATTGGGGACTCATTCTATTGCTTTGGTTGTCCCCACTGCTTGTGAGAATATCAAGAATTCTCTACTTGGGTTGGGGAAGTTGAATTTCCCCCCTTTCTGCATGAGAAACTTTTAAAAATTTTGTATTTACAGATATCTCCTGCTGATTTTGTTTCTCTAGAGAACCTTAGCTAATACAGTTACCATTCCACATTTTCAGATTTTTCCTTCTAGTTGCTCCAAAACACTGGAAGCTAAAAGAAATATCATTATAGTAATTCAGCAGTTATACTCATTTGTTAAATTCTATCTTCTTTGTTATAACTCCCTCTTCTCTTTTGATCCTTCTTCCAATCTTTAGGGATATTTGTGTTATGCCCACTCTAACTTTTCTTCATGTTGAAAAGGGTGTCAACATATAGGATAAGAGGATGGAATTAGTTGATGTTCTTGGAGAGACTGGCCCCTCTGGGTTTCAGGACTTATCTGGCCTAGGAACCCTCTGGAGGTTATAAGTTTTGGGAGAGTAAATTTAGTACATGAAACTCTTTTAGAGTTTTTTCAGAATACTAAATGTTCATAACAGGAATGATATTAGTTGGGTTATAGCTAGCCATGGCAATTAACAATTTCTAGCTGAAGCTTGCATAAGAGAAGCCTCCAGAATAACCTCTTGACTCTATTTGAACCCTCTTAGCCACTGATGCCTTATTTTGCTACATTTCTTTCCCCTATTTTAGTCCAGAAGACATTGTTGATTCCACAGTGCCAGGGCCAGGCTCAACCCTGGGAGTCATGTCCCACATTTCCAGGGAGACTTTCACCCCTGGATGTCATGTCCCACATGGTGGGAAGGTTAATCACTTTACTTCCAGAGCTGGGCTTAGAGAGAGAGAGGGAGACCACATCTGAGAAACCAAAGCAGTTTCTTGGAAGCAATCTTAAGCATAATTATGTATAGTCTTAGCTTCTCCACTACAGAACTAAGTTTCATAAAGGCAAAGCTCAAAATCAAGGGGTTAGCCTATTTTCTTAGGAATCCCTAGTGTTTGAGAGAGTTCCAGAAGTTTCCCAGATGGGAAAATTTAATATATCCATATTTTTTCTTCAGTCCCTGAAGGAACTCTACCAATGCTTTTTAATTATCTGCCCACCATAGCCTAAGATGTATCCTAGTATTACATTAACTATACAGAATTACAAGTCCTCATTCCTGTCCTGGGCTCTAGGAGTTTGGGTTGTTTAAATGAGCTGCCCAGACAGGTTGATTTAGATTATGAGTTATAGAAAATTTAGATTCTAGACATAATAAACCTCTTTGCCTTTGATCTCATACAGTAGGTGAAGTTCTAGAGTTCATGTGCTATCATCTTTCACCCTTTATTCTGATTTACCTTAGACCCAGCCAGATTGGATTCATTTTTATCTTGAATTGAAGACTGATCTCTTATTTGGTTACTTTACTTGTTATTATATATAGCAATGTTGACTTTCAGGGTTGCAGAACCCAGCTCTGAATCTTAGGTGTCACAGAGGTACTCAAAGTTCCAGAGAAATACCAGTTGATACACATAGAGTGCAATGTCTCAGAATCTAGAAATACACTTACAATTTCAGACTAAGTGTGACTACTATAAGAGCTTACAATCTAGGCTCCAACTTTTTTATAAATATTTTCTGAATGAGACCTTACCATGTTTGTTCTTTTGTTCCTGGCTTATTTTTCACAACACGTTGTCTCCAAGTTTCATTCAATGCATTGCATACCTCACTACATCATTCTTTTTGTAGTAGCACCACATTTCATCATATATATATATATGAAGTCAGTTCTCTTTGGAATGTTAGTTCTTTTTGGTATGTTTGTAAAATTCTTCTCTAAAGCCATCTAGTCCTGGGCTTTTCTTTGAAGGAAGTTTTGGATGACTGATTAATCTCCATATTTGTAATTTTTTTTGAAATATTCTATTTCTTCTTGATTCAGTGTAGGTTGTTCATTTCTTTCTTTGTTGTGTAAAATAACATATATTCAAAAAGCAATATATTTCAAAGCATGCTGCAACAATGAGTTATAGAACAGATTTCAGATTTGGTATGGGTTACAGTTCCACACTTTTAAGTTTTCCTTCTAACTGCTCCAAGACACTGGAGATGAAAAGAAATAACAGTATTATGACTCTACAGCCATACTCATTTGTTAAATCCTGTCTTTTCTGTTATAAATCTTCATTCTCCCTTGATCTTTCTACCAATCTTTAGGGTATTTGGACTCTGCCCTTTCTAATTTTTCATGTTGGAAAGGGCTGTCAATAAAATGAGATAGGGGAGAGGTGGGGATAATGGAGGTATAGTGAGGTGTGGAATCTAGTTCATCCTCCTCAGCAGCTAGTAAATAGCCAGGAACAGTACAGATAACTGCTGGGGTAGCATCAGTGACTGGACACCCAACATATACCAGTCTGGACCATGTGGAACATCTGAGATCCCACAGAGAACTGGAAAACTGACGCTGGCTACTCTTTTCTTCTGAGATATGGGTCTGTCTTGTCTGGGAAAATCTGACTGGGGTCTATAATATCTGAGGAGATGCTCCTGAAAAAAAAGGTTCCATATAGGCAGAGCAAGAAATAGAAAAACAAGAACCGAAAAATTTTGAGCAGTTAAACAGAACCTATGTTAGAGGTCTAGAATAAGTTGAACTGAATTTCAAAGAACACATAGAGAAAAAAGCCATCAAGCAAGAAAACCCTAGGTAAAAGAGTGTAAACAACCTCCAGAATAAACTAATTAAGGAAATCAAATGCCTAGATGCCAGCAAAAAATAATGAGACATACTAGGAAAATCAAAGATATGGCCCAGTCAAAAAACAAACCAACACTTCAAATGAGATACAGGAGTTGAAAACAACTAATCAGGATGTTTGGACAGACATGAAAAATCGCATCAAAAATCAAATTGATGAGTTGAGGGAGGATATAAAGAGGACATTGGGTGAGCAAAAAGAACTTGAAAGTTAAAAAACACAAATCACAGAACTCGTGGGAAGGAAAGGCACAAAAGAGCTGAAAAAAAAGTGCGAACCTACAACAATAGATTTGAAGAGGCAGAAGAAAGGATTAATGAACTAGAGGACAGGACATCTGAAATCTGACACACAAAAGAAAATATAGGGAGCAGGCCATGGTGGCTCAGTGGCAGAATTCTTGCCTGCCATGCTAGAGACCTGGGTTTGATTCCCAGTGCCTGCCCATGCAAAAAAATAAAAAATTAAAAACATAAATAAAAAGGAAAATACAAGGAAAAGAATGGAAAAAAGATGAACAGGGTCTCAGTGAATTGAATGACAACATGAAGCATCCAAATATACATATTATGGGTGTCCCAGAAGGAGAAGAGAAGGGAAAAGGAGAAGAAAGACTAATGGAGAAAGTAATCACTGAAAATTTCCCATCTCTTATGAAAGACATAAAATTACAGATCCAAGAAGTGCAGCATACCCCAAACAGAATAGATCCAAATAGACCTACTCCAAGGCATTTACTGATCAGATTGTCCAATGTTGAAGAGAAAGAGAGAATTTTGAAAGCAGCAAGAGAAAAGCAATCCATGACATATAAGGGAAGCTCAATAAGTCTGTGGATTTCTCGGCAGAAACCTTGGAGTTGAGAAGGCAGTGGCATGATATATTTAAGATTCTAAAGGAGAAAAACTGCCAACTAAGAATTCTATACCCAGAAAAATTGTCCTTCAAAAATGAGGAGGAGATTAAAACATTTTTAGACAAAAAAAAAAAAATCACTGGGAAATTTTGTGACTAATAGACAAGATTTGAGGGAGGATGTAAAGAGGACATTGGGTGAACAAAAAGAACTTGAAAGTTAGAAAACACAAATCACAGAACTCATGGGAAGGATATAAAGGAGCTCCCTTTATATCTGTAAGAAATACCAAAGGGAGCACTACAGGTAGATAGGAAAAGGCAAGAGAGAGAGAGGTCTGGAAAAGAGTGTAGAAATGAACACTGTCAGTAAATGTAAAAAGAGAAAAAAATTAGATATGACATATAAAATCCAAAAGACAAAAGGGTAGAAGGAAGTACTGCTTTTGCAGTAATAACATTTAGTGTTAATGGATTAAACTCCCCAATCAAAAGGCATAGACTGTCAGAGTGGATTAAAAACAAGATCCATCTGCATGTTGTCTACAGGAGACCCATTTTAGACCCAAGGACAAAGATAGGTTGAAAGTGAAAAGTTGGGAAAAGATATTTCATGCACACAACAATCAGAAAAGGGCAGGTGTAACAATACTAATATCCAACAAATTAGACTTCAAATGTAAAACAATTAGAAGAGACAAAGAAGGACACTATGTATTAGTAAAAGGAACAATTCATCAAGAAGACATAACAATCATACATATTTATGCATCAAGCCAGAGTGGTCCAAAATACATGAGGCAAACACTAACAACACTGAAGGGAGAGGTGGACACCTCTATCATATTAGTGGGTGACTTCAGTTCCCTGCCCTAATTAATGAATAGAACATCTAAACAGAGGATCAATAAAGAAACAGATTTTGAATAATAAGACAAGTGAACTTGACTTAACAGACATTTTCAGAACATTACACCCCTCAAGAGCAGGATGCACATTTTTCTTAAGTGTTCATGGATTAGTCTCAAGGAATAGACCATATGCTGGGTCACAAATCAAGTTACAATAAATATAAAAAGATTGAAATAATACAAAACACTTTCTCAGATAACAATGGAATGAAGTTGAAAATCAATACAGGCAGAGGGCCAGAAAATTCACAAATATATGGAGGCTAAATAACACACTCTTAAATAACCAGGGGATCAGGAAAAAAATTGCTAGATAAATAAGTAAATGTCTTGAGGCAACTGAAAATGAAAACGAAACATATAAAAATTTATGGGATGCAGCAAAGGCATTGCTGAGAGGGAAATATATTGCCTTAAATGCCAAAATTAAAAAAGAAAGAGCAAAAATCAAGAAATTAATGGTTCACTTGGCAGAACTAGAGAAAGAACAACATACTGACCCCAAAGCAATCAAAAGGAAAGAAATAATGAAGCCTAGAGCAGACATAAATGAAATTGAGAACCTGAAAACAATTGAGAAGATCAACAAAATCAGAAATTGGTTTTTTGAGAAAATCAATAAAATCATTGGATCCTTAGCTAAGTTGACAAAAAGGAAAAAAAGAGAGAGAGAGAAAGGATGCAAATAAAGTTAGAAATGGAAGAGAAGTCATAATGGCTGACCCCACAGAAATAAGGAGATAATGAGAGGATACTATGAGCAACTACATGCTAATAAACTCGACAATGTAGATGAAATGGAGAACTTCCTAGAAAGGCATGGACAACCAACATTGACTCGAGAAGAAATTGGCAACCTCAACAAACCAATCACAAGAAATTAAATCAGTCATTATGAACCTCACAAAAAAGAAAAATCTAGGACTAGATGGCTTCACATGTGAATTCTACCAAGCATTCAAGAAAGAATCAGTAACAATCCTGCTCAAACCCTTCAAAAAATATTGAAGAGGAGAGAAAGCTACTTGATTCATTCTACGAAGCCAACATCACCCTCACACCAAAACCAGACAAAGATACTATAAGAAAAGAAAATAACAGACTAATCTCTAATGAATATGCAGGCAAAAGTCCTGAATAAAATGCTTGCAAATTGAATCCAACAACACATTAGAAGAATTATACACCATGATTAAGTGGGATTTATTCTAGCTATGCATGGCTAACATAAGAAAGCATAAGAAAATCTATTAATGAAGTATGCCATATCAACAAATCAAAGTTGAAAAACCACATGATCACCTCAATTGATGCAGAAAGGCATTTGACAAAATTCAACATACTTTTTTGATGAAAACACTTCAAAGGATAGGAACAGAAGGGAGCTTCCTCAACATGATCAAAGGAATATATGAAAAAATCCACAGCTAACATCATCCTCAATGGGGAAAGACTGAAAGGTTTCCCTCTAAATCAGGAACAAAACAAGGATGTCCACTGTCACCATTGCTCTTCAAGATTGTGCTGGAAGTTCTAACCAGAGCAATTAGACAAGAAAAAGAAATAAAAGGCATCCAAATTGGAAAGGAAGAAGTATAACTCTCACTGTTTGCAGATGCCATGATACTATATTTCAAAAATCCCCCAAAGTCTACAGCAAAGCTACTAGAGCTAATAAATGAGTTCAGCTAAGTGGCAGGGTACCAGATCAGTGCCCCCAAATCAGTAATGTTTCTATACACTAGTAATGAGCAATCTGAGGAGGAAATCAGGATAAAAATTCCATTTACTGTAGTGTGCTGGTTTGAAAGGATTATGTACCCTAGAAAAGCCATGTTTTTCTTCTTTTTGGCATGGGCAGGCTCCAGGAATTGAACCTGAGTCCTTGGCAAAAAGCTATGTTTTAATCCTGATCCATCTCATGGAGGCAGCCGTTTCTTTTAATCCCTATTCAGCACTGTAGGTTGGAAACTTGACTAGATGACCTCCACGGAGATGTTATGCACGTAATTGTGGATATTAACCTTTGATTAGACAGAGATGTGACTTCATCCATTCCAGTTGTGTCTTGATTAGTTTACTGGAATCCTTCAAAAGAGGAAACATTTTGGAAAGAGCCCCAAGAGAACCATGAGAAACACAGAGCCCGCACAGAGACCTCGGGAGATGAAGAAGGAACATGCCCCCAAGGGAGTTGCATGAAATGAGAAGCCTGGAGAGAAAGCTAACAGACATCGCCATGTTCACCATGTACCTTTCTAGCTGAAAGAGAAACCCTGAACTTCATCAGCCTTTCTTGCGTGAACCACCTGTTGGTGCCTTAATTCAGACATTTTTATAGACTTGGTTTAATTGGGACATTTTCATGGCCTTAGAACTGTAAACTTGCAACTTGATAAATTCCCCATTTTAAAAGCTATTCTATTTCTGGTGTGTTGCATTCTGCAAACTAAAACAAATAGCAACAAAAATAATAAAATATTTAGGACTAAATTTAACTACGGTTACAAAAGACCTATATATAGAAAGCAACAAGAAATTGCTAAAAGCAATCATGGAAGACCTAAATAATGGAAAGGCACACCGTGTCATGAATTGAAAGACTAAATATAGTTAAGATGTTAATTCTACCCAAAAATGATTTACAGTTTCAATGCAATACCAATTAAAATCCCAATAATTTACAGAAATAGAAAAACCAATAACCAAATTTATTTGAAAAGGCAGGGTGCCCTGAATAGCTAAAATATTTTGAGAAAGAAAAATGAAGTGGGAGGTCTCATACTACCTGACTTTAAAGCCAATTATGAAGTTATAGTGGTCAAAACAGCATGGCACTGACATAAAGATAAATATACTGACTAATGGACTCAAATTGAGTGTTGAGAAATAGATCCTCTCATTATGGACAATGGATCTTCAATAGGCAGTTCAGCCAACCCACCTGAGATTGAACAGCCTCTTCAATAAATGGTGTATGGAGAATTTAATACCCATATACAAAAGAATGAAAGAGAACCCATATCTCACATCCATGCAAAAATTACCTCAAAATGGATCAAAGACCTAAACGTTAGCGCTAAGACCATAAGACTCTTAGAAGAAAATGTAGGGAAATGTCTTATAAATCTTGTAATAGGAGGCAGTTTCCTAGACCTTACACCCAAAGCATGAGCATTGAAAAGAGAAATATATAAATGGGATTTCCTCAAAATTAAAAACTTTTGTGCCTCAAAGAACTTTGTCAGGAAATTAAAAAGGCAGCTTATGCAATGAGAGTTAATATTTGGAAACCACATATCAGATAAGAGTTTAGTATCCAGAATATAAAAAGAGATTCTTCAACTCAACATCAAAAAGAGAAACAATCCAATTAAAAAATGGGCAAAAGAAATGAACAGACTGTTCTCAGAAGAGGAAATACAAATGGCTAAAAGACATATGAAAAGATGCTCAACTTCACTGGCTATTAGGGAAATACAAATTAAAACCACAGTGAGATATCATCTGACACTCATTAGAAAGGCCATTATCAAAACAAAACAAAACAAAACAAAACAGAAAATAACAAGTGCTTGAGTGGATGTGGAGAAAGAGGCACAGTTATCCGTTATTAGTGGGGATGTAAAGTGGTGCAACTGCTCTGGAAGACAGTTTGGCGGTTCTTCAGGAAGCTAAGTGTAGAATAGCCATATAATCCAGCAATTCTATTAGAAGATATATATTCATAGGACCTGAAGCAAGGACACAAACAGATGTTTGCACACTGATATTTATAGCAAGATTATTTATCATTGGGAAGAGATGGCAACAACCCAAATGTCCATCAATGGATGAGTTGTTAAACAAGCTCTAGTATATACATACAATGGAATAGTACACAACCAGAATAAAGTCATGAAGCATGTAACAATGTGGTTGAATCTTGATGACATTATGATGAGTGAAATTGGCCAGAAACAAAAGGACAAATACTGTATGGTCTCACTTATCAGAGTTAACATTAATGAGTGAACTTGAGAGTTAAAGTTAAGGACACAGGTTGTCAGGAGATGGAAAGAGGGTAGAGGTAGGGCATTTGGTGCTTGTCATGGTCAGATTCATATGTCAACTTAGCCAAGTGGTGGTACCTGTTTGTCTGGTTGGGCAAGTGCTGGCCTGTCTGTTGCAATGAGGACATTTCATAGAATTAGATCATGATCACGTCAGCTGCATCCACAACTGATTCCATTTGTAATCAGCCAAGGGGAATGTCTTCTGCAATGAGTGATGCTCAATCTAATCACTGGAAGCCTTTTAAGGAGGATTCAGAAGTGATAGGCTCTCTTTTTGCTTCAGCTGGCAAGCCTCTCCTGTGGAGTTTGTGGTGGGCCAGGAACAATAAATCAGGCCTGAGCAGGGAAAGTCCCCAAGAGTTAAACAATAACCAGTGTTAGGAAACTGGGGGAATGGGATGTGTTTTGGCAACAGCTAATGGCATTTTTTTGCTTCTATGATTATGCTTGCTGGCTAGCAACTACAAACCACAACATAATTTTAGCCTTTATAAGCACACCTTGAAAACCTCTGGGTCCTGCTCTCTGAATCTTCCTTCTTGGAGGTTTCTGAGGCAGTCACCGGCCGGCTAACAAAGACTCCAAATTGGCTTGCAGTTTTGAATTATGTGGTCTCTCTTTCAGTATGCCCCATAACAGAGTTCATCCAGACCCTCCATTGGAGTCATCAGCTTCACAGCCTGCCCTGTGGATTTTGGACTCTGCATTCCTGTGGTCACGTGAGATACTTTAAAAAAATTTATGTTTGCGAGTGTTCCCTATTGATTCTGTTTCTCTAGAGAACCCTAACTAATACATTTTGGTACCAGGAGTGGTTCTTAAGAAACAGAATCTTAAAAATGGGTTTTTATGAATGGTTTTCTACTCTAATTGGACTCAAAGGCACTAAGGACTCTGATTCCCATAATCAGAGTGACACTCCCAGTTCATGGAGTGAATTGGCAAAAGAGATAGTCAAAATATCACCACTTGATTCTCCTTTGCTTTGCTTATACAAAGCCAGGCTCTGGGGGACAATGTTTTTGACACTTTTACAGAGTTTTGTGGAAATAAGAGGTATAGAGATGTTGACTTGTTGTTGTTAGATACACTGGCTACATTAAGGAGTGAAAGGGATGGGCTTAAGGCTTCAAACAAGAAGCTTAAGCACTGTCTGACAGATGTAGAAGTTTCTATGAGTATCCTGAAGGAAAATATTATTTCCTGTAGCTGTAGACTTGAGATCTCTGAAAATTAGACTAGAATCTTATTGTTAGAGTAGCAACTTTACAACATAAACTGAAATCTCAATGTTGCATGGCATCTGCCATTAAAATGAGGGCATTGATTGGAATGGAGTGGGACCCTGAAAAATGAGATGATAACATATGGATTGATAATGATGTTGGGGGTGAGGTTGAAACCCTAGATCATGATGACTCTTCTCTACATAACCCTGCAATAGTCTGACCTGAGGACATAGCCACCCCACCTCTAGGCTGCCTTGAAGAATTGGCCACCTAACCTCTTCCTGAAGGTATTAGCTCTAGAGTGATTAATCCTGTTTCACCAGATAAAACTGCAAATGAATGCCCTGAAGCAAATGGCTTGGAAGTACTTCTAATTCTTTTCATGACCCACCCCCACCACCCTCATTTATTCCAGACCTATAACTAGACTAAAGCCCCAACAAGCCCCTAAAGGTGAGGTACAAAGTATCACACATGAGGAGATACATTATACTCCAAAAGAACTGTGTGAGTTTTCCAATTTATATAGACAGAAGTCAGGGGAATATGTGTGGCAATGGATTTTGAGGGTGTGGGATAATGATGGGAGGAACATAAGGCTGGATTAGGCTGAATTTATTGATATGGGCCCACTAAGCAGAGATTCTGCATTCAGTGTTATAGCTCAAGGGGTTAGAAAAGGTAGTAACAGTTTGTTTGGATGGTTGACTGAAACATGGATCAAAATGTGGCCGACATTACCTGAGGTTGAAATGCCAGAACTGCCCTGGTATAATGTAGATGAGGGGATCCAGAAGCTTAGAGAAATTGGAATGTTAGAGTGGATTTATCATGCAAACCCTGCTCTTACACCCCAGGAATGTCTGGAGGATGCAGCTTTTACCAGAACAGTGAGAAATAAATTTGTGAGACTAGCACCATCATCCCTGAAGAGCTCTGTAGTTGCACTTCTCTGTAGGTCAGATATTACTGTAGGAACTGCTGTCACTGAGCTGGAATCCTTAAACACAATGGGGATGACCAGATCCTGAGTTGGCAGAAGCCAGGTGGCAGCACTTAATCACCAAAGACAGGGTAGATGTGGTTATTATAATAGACAGCAAACTCAAAGCAGATGTCAAAATTATATGACTCACAGAGATTTGTGACATTGGCTAGTAAATCATGGGGTACCTAGAAATACAATAGAAGGGCAGTCTACTAAATTCTCATTTGAGCTGTATAAACGAAAGTGTTCTAGGTCAAGAGAACACAAGTCTAACCTGAATTACAAAAACACAGAGTCATGGCCCATTAATCAATTTCCAGACTTGAGGCAGTTTACAGACCCAGACCCCCTTGAATGAAGGGGAGGCCAGTCCCTTTGGGGGAGAACAGTGTTACACTGCCACAAATTTATACTGTTAATCTTCCTCCAAGCCTTCCCCAAGGAGATTGATGGCCTTTTACCAGGGTAACTGTGCATTGGGGAAAAGGAAATGATCAGATATTTCAGGGATTATTAGACACTGGTTCAGAAGTGACATTAATTCCAGAGGACCCAAAACACCACTCTGGTCCACCAGTCAGAGTGGGGGCTTATGGAGGCCAGGTGATTGATGGAGTTTTAGTTCAGGCCCATCTCACAGTGGGTCAGTGGACCCCTCAACCCATTCTGTAGTTATTTCCCTAGTTCCAGAATGTATAATTTGTATAGACATACTGAGCAACTGGCAGAATCCCCACATTGGCTCTCTAACTCATGCAGTGAGGGCTATTATAGTGGGAAAGGCCAAGTGGAAGCTCTTAGAACTGCCCCATACCTAGAAAAATCATAAATCAGAAGCAATACTGGATTCCTGGACAGATTGCAGAGATTACTGCCACTCTTAAGGACTTGAAGGATACAGGGGTGGTGATTCCCACCACATCCCCATTCAAGTCTCCTATTTGACCTGTGCAGAAAACAGATGGGTCTTGGAGGATGACAGTGGATTATTGTAAGCTTATCCAGGTGGTACGTCTAATTGCAGCTGCTGTTCCAGATGTGATATGATTGCTTGAGCAAATCAGTACATCCCTGGTACCTGATATGCAGCTATTGATCTGGCAAATGCTTTTTTCTCAATAGCTATTAGTAAGGACCACCAGAAACCATTTGATTTCAGATGGCAAGGTCAGCAATATACTTTCACTGTCCTACCTCAGGGGTATATCAACTCTCCAGCCCTATGTCATAATCTTATCCGCAGGGAACTTGTTAGTTTCTCCCTCCCACAAGACATCACACTGGTCCATTATATTGATGATCTCGTGTTGATTTGACTTAGTGAGCAAGAAGTAGCAAATACTCTAGACTTACTGGTAAGGCATTTGCATGTCTGAGGATGGGAGATAAATCCCACAAAAATACAGGGGCCTTCCACCTCAGTGAAATTTCTAGATGTCTAGTGATGTGAGGCATGTCGAGATATCATTTCTAAGGTGAAGGATAAGTTGCTGCATCTGGCCCCTCCTATGACCAAAAAAGAAGCACAATGCCTAGTTAGTCTCTTTGGATTTTGGTGACAACATATTCCTCATTTGGGTGTGCTACTCCAGCCCATTTATCGAGTGATCAGGAAAGCTGCTAATTTTGAGTGGGGACCTGAACAAGAGGAGGCTCTGCGACAGGTCCAGGCTGCTGTACAAGCTGCTCTGCCACCTGGACCATATGATGTCCAATGATGTTGGAAGTGTCAGTGGCAAATCCAATGATGTTGAAAGTGTCAGTGGCAAATAGAGATGCTGTCTGGAGCCTTTGGCAGGCCCATATAGGAGAATCACAATTCAGACACTTAGGATTTTGGAGCAAAGCCTTACCATCTGCTGCAGATAACTACTCTCCTTTTGAGAAACAGCTTTTGGTCTGCTACTGGGCCTTAGTAGAGACTGAACACTTAACCATGGGCCACCAAGTTACCACAAGACCAGAGTTGCCTATCAAGAGCTGGGTGTTGTCTGACCCACCAAGCCATAAAGTTGGGCATATGCAGCAGCACTCTATTGTAAAATGGAAATGGTATATACAAGATAGAGCCAGAGCAGGTCCTGAAGGCACAAGTAAGTTACATGAGGAAGTGGCACAAATGCCCATGGTCTCCACTCCTGCCACATTACCTTCTCTTTCCCAGACCAGAGCTATGGCCTCTTGGGGAGTTCCTTACAGTGAATTGACTGAGGAAGAGAAAACTTGGGCCTGGTTTACAGATGGTTCAGCACAATATGCAGGTACCACCTGAAAGTGGACAGCTGCAGCACTACACCCCCTATCTGGGGTGTCCTTGAAGGACAGTGGTGAGGGAAAAATCCTCCCAGTTGGCAGAACTTCGAGCAGTGCACCTGGTTGTTCATTTTGCTTGGAAGGAAAACTGGCCAGAGGTGTGTTTGTATACTGACTCATGGGCTGTTGCTAATGGTTTGGTTGGATGGTCAGGGACTTGGAAAGATCATTATTGGAAAATTGGTGACAAAGAGGTCTGGAGAAGAAGTATGTGGATAGACCTTTCTGAGTGGGCTAAAAACATGAACATATTTGTGTCCCATGTGAATGCACACCAGGAGGTGACTTCAGCAGAGGAAGGTTTTAATAATCAAGTGGATGAGATGACCCATTCTGTGGATACCAGTCAGCCTCTTTCCCCAGCAACTCCTGTCATTGCCCAGTGGGCTCAGAAACAAAGTGGTGGTAGAAACAAAGTGGTGGTATGCATGGGCTCAGCAACATGGACTTCCACTCACCAAGGCTGACTTGGCTACAGCCACTGCTGAGTGCCCAATCTGCCAGCAGCAGAGACCTACACTCAGACCTGATATGGCACCATTCCCCGAGGTGACCAGCCAGCTACATGGTGGCAGGTTGATTACATTGGACCACTCCCTTCATGGAAGGGGCAGCGATTTGTTCTAACTGGAATAGACACACACTGTGGATATGGGTTTGTTTCCCCTACATGCAATGCTTCTGCCAAAACTACCATCCATGGGCTTACAGAATGCCTTATCCATTGTCATGGTATTCCACACAGCATTGTTTCTGATCAAGGAACACACGTCATAGCAAATGAAGTATGGGAATGGGAACATGCTTATGGAATTCTCTGGTCTTACCAAGTTCCCCATCATCCAGAAGCAGCTGGACTGATAGAGCAGTGGAATGGCCTTCAAAAACTCAATTACAGTGCCAACTAGGTGGCAGTACCTTGAAAGGCTGGGGTAATGTTCTCCAGGAGGCTGTGTATGCTCTGAATCAGCATCCGCTGTATGGTGCTACTTCTCCCATAGCCAGGATCTATGGGTCAAGGAACCAAGGGGTGGAAATGGGAGTGGCACCACTCACTATTGCCCCTAGTTATCCACTAGGAAAAGTTTTGCTTCCTGTCCCTGTGACCCTGAACTCTGCTGGTGTACAGGTTTTAGTTCCAAAGCGGGGAGTGCTTCCACCAGGAGACAAAACAATGATTCCACTGAACTGGAATCTAAAACTGTCAATTTGTCACTTTGGGCTACTCATGCCCCTGGATCAAGAAGCCAAGAAGGGGATTACTTGACTGGCTTGGATGATTGACCCTGACTATCAGAAGGAAGTAGGACTGCAACTACACAATGGAGGTAAAGAATAGTTTTCTTGCAATATAGGAGACCCCCTAGGGCGTTTTTTAGTACTATTATGCCCTGTTATTAAAATCAATGTAAAACTGCAGCAACCCAATCAAGACAGGACTACCAATGGGTCTGAAACCTCAGGAATGAAGGTTTGGGTCACCTCACCAGGCAAAGAACCACGGCCAACTGAAGTGCTTGCTGAGGGTAAAGGGAACATGGAATGGGTAGTGGAAGAAGGTAGTGATAAATATGAACTTCGACCATGTGATCAGTTACAGAAATGAGGACTGTGATGCTGTTTTGTTCCTGTTACACTATTTAAGTTGCAAGATATCAAGCTTAAGAATGAATATTACCCAAGGACTTGCACCCTATACTGGAAAGAGTTAATGTGTCTCCAGTTACATGCAAGACTGTTGAGTATTGTTAGGTGAAAGAAAAAAAAATGTGTTTTAATGTTTTTTATTTAGAAATTAAGTATGTTTTAAGGTGATATGTATAGCTGCCAAGTTGACAAGGGGTGGACTGTTATGGTCAGATTCATGTGTCAACCTGGCCAAGTGGTGGTACCTGTTTGTCTGATTGGGCAAGTGGGACCTGTCTGTTACAATGAGGACATTTCATAGAATTAGATCATGATCATGTTAGCTGCATCCACAGCTGGTTCCATTTATAATCAGCCAAGGGGAGTGTCTTCTGCAATGAGTGATGCTTAAACTAATCACTGGAAGCCTTTTAAGGAGGATTCAGAAGAGACAGGCTTTTGTCTTGCTTTGGCTAGCAAACCTCTCCTGTGGAGTTCATCCAGACTCTCCCTTGGAATCGTCAGCTTCACAGCCTGCCCTGTGGATTTTGGACTCTGCATTCCATGGTCACATGAGACACTTTAATAAATTTTATATTTGTGAGTGTTCCCTGTTGATTCTATTTCTCTAGAGAACTCTAACTAATACAGTGCTGAAAGAGTAGAGATTGTGCAATATGTCTGATTGTAAAAATTCAGAGATGGATAGCACGCTACCTGATTGTAGCACAATAATGTGAGCACATTTATTGAAGCTGAATGTCAGTATGGTTGAGGGAGAAGGTCTGGGGTCATGTATGAAATCAGAAGGAAAGAAAGAGGGTAAGGACTGAGATGGTATAATTTAGGAATGCCTAGAGTGGACAATGATGGTGGTTAAATGTACAAATAAAAAACATTTTTTGCATGAGAGGGAACAAATGAATGTCAACATTGCAAAGGGTTGAAAATGGGATGGCATACAGGAAAAAGTACAATCAATGGAAGCTAGGGTCTATAGTCAACAGTATCATTGTAGTACACTTCCACTGAATGTAACAAAGATAATTACATTATGCCAAAATGAGATATCAACAGGTGAGGGACATGGGAGAGGGGTATTGCTTCTTTGTGGAAGAGAAAGAAATGTCTTCAGATAGATTATGGTGGTGAAGGCAAGGCTATTTTCTTAGGTTGGATTGTATGATGTTCTAATATAACTTTAAAAATGAAGAGAGAGAAACAAGTGCTAGGGAAAATGTGGAGAAAGAGATGTACCTATTCACAGTCAGTAGGGAAACTGAGAGGTTCAGCCTCTTGGAGGGCAGTGTAGTGGTTCCACAAGGTGCCAAGGGTGGGATTCCCATATGATCCAGAAACCCCATTGCTCTGTATATACCTGGAAGAACTGAGCATCGGGACAGGAACGGACATTTGCTGACTGGTGTTTGTAGTGACAGCGTTTATAATTCACATAGGATGGAGGTGGCCTAAGGGTACATTGACTGAGTGAAGGAAGAGGAAACTGTGGTGTATACATACAATGGACTACTAAGCAGATGCAAGAAGGGATGAAATTGTGAGGCATGCAACTAGGAGTATGAACTGTAAGGACTGTATGTCGAATGAAATGTCAGGAAACAAATATGATAGAAATAAATACTATCATGTTTCACTCATATGGACTAAATATAAAAATTCGGTGAACTGAATTCAAGAGCATGGGTTATCAGTTTGCAGCCTATTATAAAGGGTCTTAGATTATAAGCTCTTATAGCAGTCACATATATATTCAGAAATTGTAGGTGTTATTTCTAAATTCTGAGGCACTGAACTATTTGTTGATAACCTTGTCATTCCCAGAAACTTTGGGTATTTATGTGACATCTGAAACTCAGTGTTTGATGTTTCTGACTTTCTGAAGCTAGGAAAGTCAGCACTACCCCATACAGGAACTGATTAAAAGGTTGAAAAAGAGGATGAGAGTACAGATAAGAATGAAGCGGATCTTGATAGGACTAAGGTAAATCAGAGTACAGGGTAAAGGATGATATCATCCATATTTTAAAACTTCAACTTCTGCATGAGACCAAAGGGAGAGACATTTAGTTGGTGGAAAATTTATATTTTGTGTAGCACCTTTCCTAATTAAACTTGTATGGTCAGTTTAGTTGAACACCATAATTTCATGGAATCTTGAATAGGGCATGAGATTTTGTTGGTCTGTCCAGGTTAGTGTGATGCCCTGTTATATCCCAGGATAATTTGGGCAGTAAATAAAGAAGTATTTGCAAAGTCCCCTTGGGGGACTGGGGAGAAAGGAGCAAATATTAAATTTCCCAATCTGGGGAATTCCTGATATCCTTGTAAGCAGTGGGGACAAGCAATTCAGTAGGTTGAGCTCACGATCATGGGGGTCACCCCTATGAAACTTATTACTGCAAAGGATATGCAAATGCTGCTTAAAATTATGCCTAAGAGTAACTGTAAGAGAACCATTTTGTTGCTCAGATTTGACTTCTCTAAGCCAATTCAGCAGGTGAACTCGCTGCCCTCCCCCCCCCCCATATGGGACATGACTCCGTGGAGTGTAAATCTTCCTAGCCACATGGAATGGCAATCTTGGGATGAACCAGGACCCAGCACCATGTGATTAAGAAAGCCTTCTTGACAAAAAGTGTTAACAGAGAAATGAGATAAAATGTAATTTCAGTTGCTGAGAGACATAAAACAGAGTCAAGAGGTTATCCTGGAGGTTATTCCTTTGCATTATATGCATATCCCTTTTTGGTTTATGGTGTATCGGAGTGGTTAGAAGGAAATACCTGAGACTATTGAGCTGTGTTCCAGGGGCCTTGATTCTTGAAGAGGATTATTTAATGATATGGCTTTTGCAATGTGACTGTGTGGGAACCTTGTGTCTGATGCTCCTTTTATCCAGGGTTTGGATGAGTTAAAAAAATATGGATAAAAATAAACATATAGTAGGGGGGATAAGGAGTATAATATGTTGGGCAGACTGAAATACTAGTGGTTAATGAGAGGGAAGGGTAAGGGGTATGGAATGTATGGCTTTTTTTCTTTTTTCTCTTTATTTTTCTGGGGTGATACAAATGTTCTAAAAAGTATCATAGTTATGAATATACAATTATGTGATGATCTGTGAGCCTTTTATTGTATACCATGTATAGAATTGTTTGTGTGTGAAGATTTGTCAATAAAAATATTTAAAATAATGGGATGGGGGATGGAATTAGTTGATGTTCTGGAGAGGCTGGTTCATCTGGGTTTCAGGACTTATCTGGCCTAGGAGCCCTTCTGGAGGTTGTAGGTTTCTGGAAAGTAATCATAGTGCATGAAACCTTTGTAGAATCTCAGATAAAGCCCTAGGTGTTATATAGGGTTGGCAGGAATGGTTTTTGGTTGTGGTTTGGCAAACCATGATAAATTGCAATATCTAGCTGAAGCTTGCCTAGGAGTAGTCTCCAGAGTAGCCTCTTGACTCTCTTTGAACTCTCTCAGCCACTGATACTTTGCTGCACTTCCTTTCCTCTTTTTGGCCAGGATGGCATTGTTGATCCATGGTGCTCATCCCTGGGAGTCATATCCCACATTGCCAGGGAGACTTTCACCCCTGGATGTCATGTCCCACATAGAGGGGAGGGCAATGGTTTCACTTGCAGAGTTGGGCTTAGAGAGACTGAGGCCACATTTGAGTGACAAAAGATGTCCTGCAGAGGTGATTCTTAGGCATACCTTTGGGTAGGCTAATCTTCTATACCACATAAATAAGCTTCACAAGAGCAGGACTCATGACCAAGAGCTTGGCCGATTGACTTGGGAGTCTCCAATATTTGAGACAGTATCAGGGGTTTCCCTAGTGGTAAAGTTTAATAGTTCCATATTTTTTCTCTCATCCTGAAGGGACTTTGCTAATACTTTTTAATTATCTGCCCAATATACTCTGGGATGTATCAGGGTATCACATTAAGCTATACACAATTACAAGCCCTCATTCCCATTCTGGACTCCATCTGTTTGGGTGGTTTATGTCATCTATACAGGCAGTGATTATGTGCTACAGAAAATTTAGGTTTTGAACAAAATAAACCTCTCTTCCTTTGGACTCATAGAGTTGGTTAGGTTCCTTAAAAAATATTTTTATTGAGATATCTTCACACACATACAGGGCAACCAAAGTATACAATCAGTGGCTCATTCAGTATCACCACATAGTTGTGTATTCATCACCATGATCATTTATAGAACATTTGCATCACTCCAGAAAAAGAAATAAAAAAGAAAAGAAAGAAAACTCATACATCCCATATCTCTTACTCCTTCCTCTCATTGACCACTAGTACTTCTGTCTACCCATTTTCTAATCCTCTATACCCTAATATTTGTGTATCTTTTTTTAACGTTTTTATTAATTAAAAAACTTAACAAAAGAACATTAATATATCATTCCATTCTACATATACAATCAGTAATTCTTAATATTATCACATAGTTGCATATTCATCATTTCTTAGAACATTTGCATCGATTTAGAGAAAGAAATAAAAAAACATCAGAAAAAGAAATAAAACAATAATAGAGAAAAAAAGATTATACATACC
>PVIY010042643.1:0-20865 GCA_004026745.1 Myrmecophaga tridactyla | reverse complement strand
TTTTTTTCTCTATTATTGTTTTATTTCTTTTTCTGATGTCTCTTTATTTCTTTCTCTAAATCGATGCAAATGTTCTAAAAAATGATGAATATGCAACTATATGATAATATTAAGAATTACTGATTGTATATGTAGAATGGAATGATATATTAATGTTCTTTTGTTAAGTTTTTTAATTAATAAAAAGTTTAAAAAAATGTTGATTAATTTTCATGTTTCTTCTTATATTATTATCACAGAAATATGAATTCATGGAAACCAGATATCAATAATAATAATATCTGCATCAAAGAAGTTAAATACTTGGGTTTTAGGCTTAGCTCACATTTTTTACAAGCTATGGGGACTTGTAAAATCTTGAGTAGATTACTTATTTTCTCCAAGCCTCAGAATCTTTTACATACAATATAAGCTTATTCATAACTCATTTAACTTCCTCACGGGGCTGTTCTATGAAAATGTGATGCAAATTATAAAACACTATAAGTTGTGAGTTATTTTTGTTTTCATTTTGCTATCATCACTCTTAATAAAGCTATGAAAATGAGACTAACATTATATTTCAGCTAGCTCCTTAACTTGAAGATACTAAAATGTAAATAAAGTAAGGCAAGAACTATCAGTATTTAAAATGAAACTATAATCTTACAAAATCTAATATATGTTCCTGATATTTTTTAAGAGGGATTCTCTTGCATAGGTGGGTAAGAGCATTAAGCAAAGACTTCATTTTATATCCTCATGGAAATAAATCACCTATAAATCACAAGAAATGTCCCACTCGAGCAATTAATGAGAAAAAATAAATTACTACCTGGAAAAGTTTCTTGCCTAATCTCTCCTAAATTCAGTAACAGCCTTTGAGGTATCATGCGTAGTTATAGCATTCTTTGGATTTATTTTCACAATTAGAAGTTAAAGAATCACTTGTTAGCAAATCTTAATTGACTGCTGACAAAAGACAAGTACTGATATGCAAATCAGCTCTGAAAAGAAAGGACAGTGTTTTTCACATGGTTAACCTCGGTTCTTTTAGAGATCATGCACAGAAGTTTCACGGTACTGTGGGTATTGACACATTTTTGGTATTATCTGATACAAAACTCTCACTTAGAACATTAAAGCCCAATTAATCTAGAGCTATTTTATGTAAAAAATAAAATCAGATAGCCATTCCTCTTTGTGAATGAACATGTGTGGCTTTTTCTGGGCAGTTTTCTGACAGATTCTGTTGACATCATGTTGTATGTCCAACACCATATCCCAGTGGAAGCTGTTCTGAACCTGTGCAGCCCAAACACAGGGACTGGACAGTGTGCTTAGTTAGCAGTTCAGTGTGGATGTGTTAGGAGATTGAATCATGTCCCTTTTAAAGACATGTTGAAATCTTAATCCATATTCCTATCAGTGGAACCCCATTAGTAAATAGGGCTTTTGAAGATGATCTTATTAGTTAGTGGATTCTGTAAATAAGATCTTTAAAGCTCCTATTTAATATGAACACAAATTGAATCCTAGGCCTTGATCCATATGAATGGAGTTCTTATAAGCAAAGGAAATTTGGAAGTTGCCAGTCAAGGAAGCCAGGAGTCAGAAAAAGCCACAAGAGACCAAGGAGACAGATCATTATGGGACAGAGACAGAGGTGCAAGTCAAAGTACCCCAAGGACAACAAAAAGCCATGCCAGAATGCTACAGACTCTGGAAGAAAGCATGCTCTGTCAAGGTACTGAATTTGGACATCTAGTCTCCTAAACTGTGAAACAATAAATTTCTATTAAGTCAACTCATTGTGTGGTATTTGTCATAGAAGCCCTGGAAAATTAAGACAGAATGCAACAAGAAAACAATACAAGAAAATTTCTCTCCCATCTGCTAGACAGTTATCTGAGATTTTCATGGCAGGAAATCCTTTTTGGAACTCCTTATTGAGAAAGACGTCTTAAATAGCAAATCCTCTGGGAGAGGTAATACAGTAGGGTTAACTGAAATAAAATCATTAGTGACTACTGTTGGTTCCTTTTCTGAGAATAAGTTGGTGCCGGTGAGTCTGGAGAGAGAATAAATGGGGAAGATCATTGGGAAAAGCCCAGCCACCCCCCAAGACAGAAAAATATAGGACAGAGAAGAAACCTTAGGCATCAGTAACAAAAATCATGTAATTTTTCACTTTTCCTGGGTTTCATCTTACTTGTTCCTTTTTCTTCTTAAATTTTCCTGGCAAATTCTTCTCATGGAGGATTCAAATTTATGTATAATAGTTATGGAATGAAGTAAATCTGGCCACCAAGAATCAAAGGCATAGTCTTGGCTAAACCATGATTTATGAGCTAAATATAGTTTGAACTACAAATTGCTCATAAAACATTAGTATAATAGGTAAAGATTTTAATGAAGAATTTTTAACAAACCAATTATCACTCAAGGCAATCTGAACTGGAGGCTCTGCATTTTCTATAAGGTTTGATTTTATGAAATATATGACCTTGGAGATCATAGGACATTCTTCTGAATATTCTCATCACATATCAAAATCTTGCTTTTCCATCAAATTTCACACAAAATACCAACTCTTCTATGAATCCACCTCTGATTACCCTATTCAGATGGGTTTTCTTCTCTTCTGAAAATGAAGTGAAATGAATAATTTATACAGTAGCACCAATATGCAACAGTGGTAGACAGAGCTCTAAGATGGCCCTCAAGTTTCCCATCCTTTGGAATACAAACCTTACATAACACCTGCCTTTCCTCAATGGGGAAATATTGAAAGCTTTCCCCCTAATTCAGGAATAAGACAAGGATACATATTGTCACCATTGATATTCAACACTGTGCTGGAAGTTCTAGCCAGAGCAATTACACAAGAAAAAGAAATAGAAGGCATCTAAATTGGAAAGGAAGAAGTAAAATTCTCACTGTCTGCTGATGACATGACACTATATGTCAAAAATCATGAAAAATCTATGCCAAAGCTATTACAGCTAATAAATGAGTATAGCAAAGTGGCAGGGTACAAGATCAACACCCCAAAATCAGTAGTATTTCTATACACTACTGATGAGCAATCTGAGGAGGAAATCAATAAAAAATTTTCATTTATAATAGCAACCAAAAGAATGAAATATTTAGGAATAAATTTAACTAAGATACAAAAGACCTATAAACAGAAAACTACAAGAAATTGCTAAAAGAAATCACAGAAGAACTAAATAAATGGAAAGGCATACTAAGTTCATTGACTAGAAGACTAAATATACTTAAGATGTCATTTCTACCCAAATTGATTTATAGATTCAATGCAATACCAATTAAAATCCCAACAACTTACTTTGCAGAAATAGAAAAACCATAACTAAATTTATTTGGAAGGGCAGGGTGCTCCAAATAGCTAAAAATATCTTGAGAAAGAAAAATAAAGTTGGAGGTCTCACACTACATGACTTTAAAGCATATTACGAAGCTACAGTGGTCAAAACAGCATGGTACTGGCATAAAGATAGATATACTGACCAATGGAATCAAAATGAGTGTTCAGAAATAGACTTTCACACCTATGGATAATTGTTTTTTTGATAAGACGGTCAAGCAAACCCACCTGGGGAGAGCAGCCTCTTCAATAAATGCTGTTTGGAGAACTAGATGTCCATATGCAAAAGACTGAAAGAGGATCCATACCTCACACCCTATACAAAATTGACTCAAAATGATTAAAAGACCTAAATATTAGAACTAAGACCACAAAATTTTAGAAGAAAATGTAAGGAAATATCTTATAAATCTTATAATAGGAGGCAGTTTCCTGGACTTTACACCCAAAGCACAAGCATTGAAAAAAGAAATGGGTAAATGGGATCTCCTGAAAATTAAACACTTTTGTGCATCAAGGAACTTTGTCAGGAAAGTAAAAAGGCAGGCTATTCAATGGGAGAAAATATTTGGAAATCACATATCAGATAAGGGTTTTTAGTATCCAGAATATATAGATTCTTCAACTCAACAACAACAACAACAAAAAACAAACACATTATAAACTGGCAAAAAACATGGACAGACACTTCTCAGAAGAGGAAATACAAATGGTCAAAAGGCACGTGAAAAGATGCTCAACTTCACTGGCTTTTAGGGAAATGCAATCAAAACTACAATGAGGAATCATCTCACACCCACTGGAATGGCCATTATCAAAAAAAGAAGACAAAAGCAAAACAGAAAATGACAAGTGCTAGAGAGTATGTGGAAAGAGGCACACTCATCCACTATTGGTGGGAATATAAAATGGTATAACTGCTCTGGAGCAGAGTTCAGCAGTTCCTCCGAAAGCTAAGTATAGAATTGCCATATGATCCAGCAATCCCATTTGGAGTATATATTCAGAGGAACTGAAGGCAAGGACACAAATGGACATTTGCATACCAATGATTATAGCAGCATCATTTATGATCGCCAAGAGATGGGAACAGCTCAAATGTCCATCAATGGATGAGTGGCTAAACAAGCTGTGGTATATGCATGTGATGATTTATGCAGCAATAAGACAGAATAAAGTCATGAAGCATGTAACATGCATGAACATTGAGGACATTATTCAGAGTGAAATAGCCAGAAATGAAAGGACAAATACTGTATGGTCTCAGTAATATGAACTAACATTAACGAGTGAAATTTGAGATGTTAAAGTTAAGAACACAGTTATCAGGAGATAGAAAGAGGGGAGAGATTGGACACTTGATGATGGAAGAATACAGATTATACAGCAGGACTGATTGTAAAAATTCAGAAATGGATAGCACAATACTACCTGACTATAGCACAATAATATAAATACACTGAATAAAGCTGAATGTGAGTATGATTGAGGGAGAAGGGCTGGGGACACATATGGAACCAGAAGTAAATGCCACTGAATGCAACAAAGGCATTATGCCAAAACTTAATGTCAACAATAGGGAATATGGGGGAGGGGTATGGATTCTTTGTGGAAGAAAAGAAATGTCTTTATATAGATTATGGTGGCAAAGGCATGTCTATTTACTTTTAGGTTGAATTGTATGATGTGTGAATAAAACTGTTAAAAATGAACAGAGAGAAACAAGAGGCAGAGAAAGCGATGCACCTATTCACTGTTGATAAGGAAACTAAGAGGTGCAGCCCCTCTGGAGGGCAGTGTGGTGTTCCACAGGAGGCTAGGGGTGGGGTTGCCATATGATCCTGAAACAGGTATTTATCAATTGCTTGAATTGAGTGTGAGGACATGAATGGACATTTGCTCATTGATGTTTATGGCAGCAGTGTTCATGATTGCAATGGATGCAGGCAGCCTAAAGGCACCATGACTGAGGGAAGGAAAGGGAAACTGTGGTATATACATACAATGGATTACTGAGTGGCCACAAGAAGGAATGAAGTTGTGAGGCACACAACTAGGTTAATGACTCTTAAGGATTGTATGTTGAATGAAATGGCAGAAACAAAAAGTATTTACAAAGTCCTCTTGGGGGACTGGGGAGAAAGGAGGAAATATTCAATTTTCCTGTTTGAGGAATTCCTGATATTCTCGGGCAAGCAGCAGGCACTACCAAATCAATAGGCTACACTTTATAACAGACACTTACATTTCCCATTATTTATTTCTTCAAGTGTTTATCTATATCAGTATGAACACATGGATTATAATATTATTCTACAGGTTATACATCATTATCACTAGTATTTTGTTCTTATGTTTTAGGTTTGGTTATTAAAAACCCTTTCAGTCAGTTGTCTCCTGTGTTCTTTTGAATTGGCCCATCATTTTTTGAGAACTTCATATTTTTTGGAGCAAGATGTTCTAGGTTCATCTTATACTTTATATGGCCAAACCCTGAAATCAGCCATTTCCCCTAAATTGGAAAATGGAATTTAGAAATTAAGTTACGGATCTAGGTATACTCATTGGTATTGCTTCTAGGTCTTCTCAGAGGACAGAGCTAGGAAATCATATTTACATGTATTGCTCTATATATCAATCTATCTACATACATATATAAAACTATGAGCTCATACTGGGTGCCATCAATTCTGATCCAATTCCTCAAGATTGATTCTACTCTTTCCCTTTTCCTTACAGTTTTCATTTCTTTATTCTCATTTTACACATGAGGAAACTAAGACCTGGATAAATTACCCAATGATACATGGTTGCCAAGTGGGAAAGTCAGGATTCAGACCCAAGATTTTAAACTTCAGAACCCAAGCTCTTAGCCACTAGGCTTTATAGCAACTCTGAGAATATAAGCAAAAACACTCCATCTAGGAACTCTGACTATAAATTGTTTCATGGTATTTAATAAATGGTTTTAGGATATCAACTGGTAGTTAGAAAGACTGCTGAGTAAAAAACAGGACTCCAGTTTTATAATAGCAGAAGACAAGAATGTTCACCTGCAACCAATTACAATTCATTCATTCTTAAAAATGTACCTAAATGTAACAAATACTTATTTCACTGAAAACATTGTATATAAGATATACTGGAGTTTTTCTCCATCTCGAACAACTATCAAAGGTCTGCATGGAATGGAACTAAGTGAAGAAACTCTTCAAGATTCAAACCTCTTTTCCAAAAGTTCAGAAAACCATCTGCAGCCACATTAGAGTAATAAAAGCAGCCAGCAACCTCCATAGTCATTTGTGTCCCTTGACCATTCAGCTGTAACAAGTTCTTATGAAACTTGTAAAAGAGTTATTTCCATCAGATAAGTGAACTTGTATTAACCAAGTTTTATACTGCACAAGTTATTTAATTGATGTATCCCCTTTATTTGCAGGAATACAAAACAGGATCACATTTCATACAACATGCATGGTAAACAATTCTAAATCTAAATCCTGCTGAGTGAAACCCCTTAACTCCCCCAACCAGGATACATATATAAGAACCGGAGAGTATTTAAGCAGCCCTGATTAAGTAGGAGCAACCCTGATTAGTTAATACTGCTTTGCAGAGAAGAGACCATCAGGTAGGTCAATCTACTGAAAGTCTGTCTGTCTGGCAATCCTTGGACTCCTTGGCTTTCCCACCACATGACAATGTTCTCTTCTGGGTTCTGTTGACTCCTGCCCGTGGCTTCCTTCTCTGTTTGAATTTCTTCTGTTTAAAAAGGACTACAGAAATCCAGATTAAGACTTTCAACCTCACTCAGTTGTGCCACTGAGCACAACTTTAGCTTATTTTGACAAATAAAAATAGTATTGTCAAAAAAGAAACTGCACCAGACAATGTTAAACAGGCATAGAAGATTTACTGGGGGCTACTATAGCAGAGGAGGGAGTAGAACTCTACTCCTTCAAAACAGGATAGCCTGCTTTTTAAGGGCCAGGAATGGGTTGGAGGAAAAGCCCTGGAAGATAGTAAGGATTAGTCACTAGGAGGGGTAAGTGATTTACAGAGGTTGTATTTAGCATGGTGTGGTTCTGTTGAGATGGGTGAAGTATTTACTGAAGTCACAATCAGGACCTTTTGTTTCTGAATGTTTTCCTTTGTGGTAATTACGCTGCCTCTAGTTAGGGCTGGGAGAGAAGAGGAAACCTCTGAGGCAAGGCACTGCCTCGTTAGGAGTCTCTCAGGCACCTGGGTAGAATAAGGAATGAAGTGAGAAGGAAAGTGGGGGGTGAGGTCGGAAGTGAGATTGATATTTAGAATAGTTAAGGTCTGAAGTTGTCTTTTATCCTTTTTTTTTTTTTTCCTGCACCATGGGTCATTTTTCCTCACAGACCCACAGCAGCAAGACTGGTTTCAAGGGAGTCAAGAAGGGGAAGGGGAGCTCAAAGAGTAAGTCTGGCAGCTTGGTTAAGACAAAGAAAAACAGTCTTTGTCATTATCTTCGAAAGGCCCTATTTCCAATGGGTTCACACTCACTGAGACATGGGTGAAGACTAAGAACATGTCTAGCTTGGGATCCACAATTCAATCTCCCACATGAAGGCACAAATTCCTGGTCTATGTCAGGCAGGGGGAGGAAAGGAAAGGAGCATTATGGATGCTCCATTCCAACGTAGGAATTGTAGGTATCAATGAGGCAGCCCTACGAAGCAGCTTGTTCAGTGCAAACACAGTAGCCCTTTCCCTCCAAGGCTAAACACAGTAACAGACTGACTGGGTATGGGGATCCTCCAGCATCAGTTAAATGCTGAGCTCAGGACTAGCCCTCACCTCCCCTCACCAGAGGACTCTGGTTGTTGGTTAGTTCTTAGTCCTCTCAGCACTTGCTAGAAGGCCAGAAATCAGAATCTCTCCCATGAACCTGGAGGTTTCCTCAACACTGACACACCTCTTCTACTCCAAGCAGCAGAGGTTTAGGGGCATTTCTTACCACCCCTTCCTCTCACTAGGTCTATCACCAACTAAACTGCTCAGCCTGACTCCACATCCCAGAGTGAAGAGAAAGTCCTCTCCCACTATACCATGATTAGCCTTAAATATGGTTTTCCTCATAGGAAATGAGGTGAGGGGAGGTGAGGGCTGGCCCTGAGCTCAGCATTTAACTGATGCTGGAGGATCCCCATACCCAGTCAGTCTGTCACTATGTGTAGCCTTGTACCCATGCACTAAGATTTAGATTGCTAAGATTAGTGGATTCTAACATGTACCAGACTTAGAGAAGTCTCACTTTAAAGTTCCAATTTCACCAACTGTAAAATGGGAATAATAATGCTTGTTCTCACTACCTCACAAGGCTGTTTTGAGAATCAAGTGACATCATGTAAGAAAAAGAGCTTTAGAAATCAGGGTTGGGACAACTACAGCTTGTTATTACCTTCAAATCCTCCTCATTGAATAGGAAGAACATTAATTTTCAATTTCTAAAATGTTTGCTCATCTGGTAAATTTTATTTTAAAATGACCTAGGAGCAGAAAATCTTTCACTTTAAATATCATCTAGCAATTTTAAATGACAAAACCCACAAAGAAGCCAGAATTACAAAAGCCGTGCACATATAAAAATGTTGGTATTAGACTTTTTACTTATCCCACCATGCTCATCTGTCTCTCTCACTGTATTGTTTACTTTTTCTCCCTTATTTCCTCTTTTTCCTTCCCTATTCCAAGTGGTATCCAAAGTACAATTTTGGATTGCCAATAAAAAGTTTCAGCCCTCTGAAAGAATATAATTTACACTGAATTAGATTTGGCGGTTCTTTTCCTCTCCATCTCCTGGCTCTCCCAATTTGAAGACCAAACTCACAGAACAAGACCAGAATGGGCTACTTCAAATATCCAACTATGGAATTCACTCAGTCCAAATCCCACCAGGAAGATACAGGACAGAGATATGAAATTTGACCAAACTCTCAACCCCCTGAATCTTTCTGCAAAAGCTGGCATCAGCTTCCCAACCAGATATGTTCCCCCAGTTGGAACAAGAGGAAGAGCTATAGGTAGAAACAAAAAAAAATTTCCTTTATCAACTACCCAGGCTTGGCAATGAGACCTGAAAGGAGAGCTCTTTAAAATAGGATTTTTATGGCACGCTCTCATAGAGTGAACCAGACTGACAAGGTATGGTTTCTTGCCATTTTCATATGAAGTAACCCAAGGGTTGCAGGGATCTGTTAGAGAAGCACCAGGAAAACCAAAGAGATGTTAAATGAAGCAGTATTCCCAGACACACAGTGAAAGTTTTAACTCATGTGGAGGTCTGTAGGAAGGAAGAATTTAAGGAAAAGAGTGGTATGGTTTCTAGTCTTCCCCCATCCCAGATGATCCCATTAAAAAACCTTTTTCAAGAAAATGCCTCGCATATTAAAATTTGCTTTGTAATTCCATTTTAACAGTCAGAAGAGCAATGAGAGTGAGAAATCATGTGAAAATAACAAATGTAGAAATACATTTTTCAGAATTTCATTGCATTTGTGGATCTCATGTACAACTCAACACTTCCGGAGACTCATTTTTCATTTTTAAAATGATAACGGCAGCAACAAAAACAGCAACAAGAATGTCTGACCTAGTACAGATTGGGTCCTACCGTATCGCTTTACATACAAGGAACTGGCTACTGCAGACTGACTCAACACAAAAGCCAGAGGGAAAAAACCCTCACTGCTGAACAGAAGTTGGTTTTATGAACAATACTTTCTAGAAATCGCTATTTTTCAAAGAGAAAGAAATAGCTTCTAACCAATCACTGTGCTATCATGTCAAGTGTTATTGCCTTGATCTCAAGGCTGTTTCAAAGAAATATTCATCAAAAAAAGAACAAAAGCAGAGATAAAATGGAATAGATAATCTGAAACAAAGCTAATAAAAGGGGGAAAATTGAAATCATAAGTCAGAATGAGAAGAATCAAATAACTGAGAATTGACAAGTGAGATATAAAACCCTGGAAAAGGAAAGTAAGTCCACATATTGTCTGGGATGGTACAAAGGGCAACATTCAGGACAAGGTAGATAGTATCCATTTGAAGATGAGTTTATAAATGAGATCAGCAAAATCAAAAGGAACCCAAAAAGAGCCCAGTAAAATTCAGGCAAAACTGATTTCCAAAATGCACTCAAAGCCCTATAAATTTCTCCCAGTTTTGAAAGAAATTTTTAGTACACATTTTTCCCAATATTGCATTTCTAAAATTTGGAATAATACCTACCCATAGTACGTGCTAAGTAAGTATTTGATTAAAGAATGGGTTTACAGGATCATTATATTTTATAAATAAATTCATTCCTTCAAACAACAACTGGTAGATATTTTCCAAATTTTCTTCTGATGATGCCACAGGGATCTGAAAGACTTTGATTGTGATGTAGAAATTATCTTTAAAAAGGGCTTGTAGTACAGACTAGAAGAAGCACTGCTTCTTAATGTCTGATAAAATATTTACAATGTTTAAATCACCTTAATATCATGGAATTGATACAGAGGTTATGATTTTCTTTTCCTCTGAACTTTTCAAATATAACTAAATTATAGGAAGGCTAAAAATCTTTCACTATGATTATCCTTTATAAATAGGAGATATTGCTGCTCAGTACAAACCAAATAATGACTATGGAGTTGCTAATATTATTTTCTGGCCTAGTTTGCCATTGACTTTCCATGTAATCCCAGGCAACTCACTTAACCTTTCTTTGTCCTTCTTTTTGCTATCAGCAAAATGAAGATTAATAAAGCTGCCCTAATTTGACATTATTTTGATAACGATAATGACCAAGTATGTTTTACAAATTAAACCTGAATGTAATAAGGAATTCTTGTTTGCAACTTAATAATATGTATAAAGTTACGGTACCACAGTGACGAATGAAGCTTTATACCCATGGGAAAATCAGATATACCCAGGCCTCATCTTTGATCTCAGATTTGCCTCACTATGTGAAGGAAAACAAGTAAGGAAATAAAACTCAATCTTCTTATTAACAACTAGACACAATAGAGCTAATAACTAGGCCTCAGGACACATACCTTTAATCCATAAAGCAATAAAAAAACTCCTCTAAACCTCTTAAAAAGGAAGGCTTAATGGGTCACTTTAAGAATAAGAGAGAAAAGATAGAGAAGGCCTGGTGCATGTATGATACAAATGGATGGAAGAGTAGAACCAATTCTGTATATATTCCATTGAGCTGTTCAGAATTTCTTCTGACCTACCCTAGAATGATTTGTAAGATGGGAATGGAGGAAGGAATGTGTCAAAGAGCTGTATCTTTAAGGAAAAGAGTAGTGTGGGAGGGAGGGAAAAACTATCTGGAAACATGGGTTAAAAAGAAATGTTCCTCCACTGGAACATGGTACCTTCAGAAGTAGATTTTTTTTAAAATGCTAAGCCAATTTCCTAAGAAGCAAATCCTCAAAACTGTCCTAATCTAGGAACCACATGGCAATGAGAGAGAGGGACATAAGGAACAAATTCTCCATTAGAAGTTTGCACAGTGAACAGAAAATAAGGGAGTTAGGTCATGAGAGGCAGAGGAAGAGACAGCAAAATGTATGAGGTGAAAATTACTGATAGTTACAATTGATTGCGAACATACATTCAGGACATTTTAATTACTCCCTTAAATCAGTAAGAAAGAATTCAAGTTTGATTATTCCAGCTTTTTGCTTTTGGCAACTGAGCAAAGGCAGTACAATTTTACTATTTTTCTTGTGACACTATTATATGAAGAAGCCAGGGGACCAAAGAAGACATTGGTTTTTTTGGGAAATATGATGACCAGGAAAGGGGATAAAAGACAATTGAGGACAAACTTCTCTTATTTTGAGGTTTCACCCAGAGTCATTTCTTTACTTATAAGGTAATACATAAATTCACACTGTGGTACTGAGACTCCATGACTTAAATATGTAGATTTTATAATAATAATAATGAATAAATAAATGTTAAAGACATTTTTTAATAAAGCATCTGTCTTAGCTGCCAAATCTGAAAATAAAATGAAATTACCCAGTTGTGAGTTCTTCTCACAAGTCTATTTAGTTATACCCTCTAGTTCTCCAAACTAATTATCATGAATACTAAAACTCAACTTTTATCATGCCTGATGATTTAACATGCTTTACGATTAATTTTTGTATTTAGGCAATTGCCTCATCTTTTGAGAAGGAACAATTGAGTGTAAGTGACAGTGCCTTTTCTCATGTGGCTCTTTTTAATATCTGTGCCTGGATGACTCTTGCACTTCTTATCGTTTCCACTACAGTAGTCAAATATCTGTGGAAATCTGGTTTCTTTTATGAATTTAACAGGGATAGGGCATGGAAAATAAATCAGTTTGACAAATGCATCTATATTGGATTTTATGACCATAACCATAACTCTTCAGGAGCACACTCTCCAATAGATAGGAGAAATAAGCAGAGCATAAATATACCATTAAAATTCAACATGCTGGATAGTGAGGGAATATAAAACATCTAAGGGATGTCACAAGCTGTGGAGAAGAGCTGACAGAAATGAAAAAGATGAGAAAAGTCCTTGGATTCTGTTTATAGTACTAAAACAATTCAGCAAGAGGACAACAGAGTATGGATATATATGTTTAGGAAGAAATTATCTTTCAAGATGCCAGGTTTAAATTAAGTGAAATAAGCAAAAGCTTTCTTACAACGTCAGACTCAAGAGACTGACAGAGAATGATGGTCAAAGAACCGATAGAAGTATTATGTAGTCAGAACAGTGAAGTATGTAAGCCACCTCAAGATCAAATGGAGAACAACTGAACAAAAATAAATGGTCAAATTCTGCACAGGAACAGCCAAGCTCCCAGACTGAGGAAAAATTCAATGCCAATCTCACCCTGACAATCAACAAGGGCAGTATTGTTTTACAAGTGGAGAGAAAACATGTGGTTTGGTTCATAGGCTTGCCTTATCATTGAAGTAAAGGTAATAAAAGAAGAAAATTGTCCTTTTAGATTGTGATGGAATCAGCTAGTTCTGAATTTCCATAAAGGGCTTCCATAAAGTTTTCACATGAGCTAAATTTCCTTACTTTCTGAAATTTCTCCTGCAGTCCCTTCACTTTGGGTAATGTCTTGCAATACTGACTCTGGATTTTCCTATGCTCATATGACACTGTGCTATTAACTGACTAACAGGATAACTTAAGCAATATGAAAAGTTTCTAACTGGACTTTTTAAAATTCCTCTGCCCAATTCATTCTTTGACCTTATCTAATTTATTTTTCTCTTTGTAAAAGTTATTTTTATCCTGTTTGTACTAATTATGTTTCCATTTTTGACCCCTTCTAAAAGGACAAAACAAATGAATTTGAGGAATTGTATATTTTTTTGCAAATAAACTTTGATTACTTTTTCTTTTAATAAAAGAAAAAATGTGACTTAATAAGTCACATTTGATCAATTAATAATTCCATACCTTAAAAGCACAGATATCTTTCCATTATGCAGCACTATCAACAACTTGTAAAATAATTTATTTGGGGTTTAAATTTTCTTTTAGCTCATCCACCAATTGCCATGGAGAAATATATATAACACAGCAAGAGGTAAATCAGCCTAAATTTGCAAATTGATGAGGGTTAATTCATGTGCTGGTGATTTACTGTGGAAAAGAAGAAAGAGGGCTGTTGTATGTCTCCATTTTTGAATGCTCTCATTTCATAGCAGCTAGTGCACCCTTGCAGAAGTAGAACTTCTATTCATAGTTGTCATCACAGTCCAAACTGATCAATTATGTCTGTAAAGTTCTCTGGCTCCTTGTAAAATCTGCTTTTTTCCTGACAATATCAGTGCTGCTGGAAAACTGTGCACTGTCACTTCTCCATCATGGTTTTCTTCTACAAGCTGAAGAAATATAACCCCTTTAAATGGAACAGATCCTACTTTTCAGTGAGCTCTGAAATCATCCTTCCTAGGATTTGTAGGGTTACTCTCATAGAACCCTTTTTCCAATCCCCAGCATGAAAATCCATTTCAGCCATCTCCAGGATCCACATTAATACCAGCTCCTTAAGAAATTGGTTCTATATTTTTTAATCTAACAGAACAATAATTTTTCTTGCTAATTCAGCTTCCTCTTATTGTCAATAACATATGCAGTATACAAGCCTCTTTACAGTTTTCAGCTCCTTCCCTTAACATAGTTCTATCCTACTTACTAGGAAACTGATTCTTATTTGGGAAAAAAGAACACTTCCATGAAAATGATCAGGTAGCCTTTTAGGTTTAGTTTCCAAAGTTGTAGAGAACTGGCCAGTTCATGGAGAGCTAATTTGCCAAAAGCCAATTCACCTGATACCTATATTACCAAATTTCTAGAATGTATTCTTTGCTTAGTCTTTTCCTCAGATGATGAATCACACCTTTTCTGCCCCAGCTCCCAGCAAGTTTTTATATGGAGATATGGTAGAGAAATAAATGCAACAACTTTAAAAGACTAACAGTAAGATAAAATGAGAGCCAAAATAAACCTTATAGTGTAGCAGGCAGGCCTTCCCCTTTTTCTAGTTCAGCTGTGATCTCTGTGGAAAATCCCCAACCCCCCTCTCCTGACCTTCAGGAATGGGTAAAACTGCAGGCAAGTGAGATAAGACACATTCCTGGGATAGAAACCTCCTCCCCTAGCCTTCAGGAACTGGTGAAGCTGCAAGTAGGCAAGATAAGACATTCTGGGGTGGGGACCCCTCCCTTAATGTTCAGCTCTGGGCAATTCTCAACTTAAATCAGCCAATTGTTTACCTTGTCTTTAACATGTCAAAGAGTCTACAAAAGCTAAGGTTGCCTTTTGTTAGGGGCTCAGACTTTCAGAGGCTACTTGCTGAGCCCTATGGCCATAGTAAATAAAACCTGCTTCCCGAAACTACGGATCCTTAGTCTCAGCCTGTTCTAACTTCTCTGAACGTTCCTGGAGGCCTGTGGCCTCGTTCCTGGTTTTTGCGCTACAATAGAACTCTTCAAAATCTACAAAGAACAAACAATCCAACATGTACTTTCTATGAATGTTTAGAGAAACAAGCAAATTTAGCTAATAGTTCATTTAGAAATTATCCAACTAATAAATTGGATTTGAATGGATTGGATTTCTTTTTCTTTTTTTTTTTTGAATGGATTGGATTTCATCAACAAATTTATATTTGAAATTTCTAGGTATTGGGGGAGAAATGTAAGAAAGCTAAGCATTTTGGAGTTACCACTGTGCTAACAAAATCCTAGGAATATATCAGAAACCAAAGTGGGGTGCCCAGAATGCACTTATATACTATTCCCAATATCAAGACCAGGGTCCCTCATTTCTTCCTAGGTGCAGAAGGAAGAGAGACTCAGGATGAGAATAGGTCACTTGCTTTGACTCTCTGCCTCAGGTAATATACTGGTACTTATCCCTTTGTAGGAAAATTGAGCTGAATTAGATAGAATATTAGTTTGCTATCCACCACTCACACAATTTGCTTAGCCACTGGGACAAGGCACCTTTGAGTCCAAGCAGAGCCAGATGGAAGCATTGAGTTCCTCTTAGTTGGGAAACAGAAATTCTAACAGCCATCTGCACAACTTAATGCCTAAATCCTGATCTCTGGGTTTGATCTTACCTTCTCCTCACCCTGGACAGTTTTTTCCTTCCTTACTCTCCCCTGATTTCTCTTACCCTTCAATAGGATCTAAATCTTGGCTCATTAACTTCCGGATTATCCAGCCATGTGGACTCGATGCACACTGCTACTATAAATCTTACCAACCACTGGCCCTCTGTTGCCCTTAGCTCTCCAGGGCTACCCCATATGTTTTATTAAGCCATTCATTTTAGGCACCAGGGAGGGCAAGTTATTGTCCATGAGTAGTCGCTCCAGGAGGCTACTCACCTCCAAGGATGTTCATCAAAAAAAAAAAAAGACAGTTGCTATATATCAAGAAATTACTATGACCCAGTGGATGGTTGGGGGGGATGCGGGGGGGGGGGCCTTCATCTTTAGAAGAAAAAGAAAAGGAACACTGTCAAATATGCTTTTGAGCTCTAAAGTAATTTTTACAAAAGTTAAACTAACTTGGAAATTCTGCCTAGCAACTGTTAACCAGGAAAAATAAAGGTTAAACTTTTTATCAAGAAAGGCAGAAACAATTGAGCCTCTTAAAAATTCATCCTTTTTTCTTTACGTATAACATTGGAGATGGACCAGAGAAACATAAATAGAACAACAAGGAATGAATACTGAAACAGGCACATAAGACTCAGCCTTGGACAAAGGCCATGGCTGGGGTTGGGTGCATTCCAAATTTTACTCATTAATATGACATTTTGAGGAACCCCTACCACCCGCATCAACCACCAGACACATCCATTGAGGAAGGGGAGAACCTCAGCCTACACTATCCCTTAGGACAAAGGCAATATGTTGCTTCCTATGAAACGGAGCTCGAAGGATATTAAGGAAGGAAGGAAGGAAGGAAGGAAGGAAGGAAGGAAGGAAGGAAGGAAGGAAGGAAGGAAGGAAGGAAGGAAGACACAAAGAAAGACACAGATGGGTTCAGGGGGTCTGAAGCTCAGAGATAACACACCACAGACATCAGACAACTTTATTCTTAACCAGATCCTGCTTACATACTGCAAGATGACAAAAGGCTTGCATGCATTTCCCAAGGGAACAGAGTTCTTATCTTTCAGTGCTCCTCCTTCATGCTTAAAATAACCATTTGGGGTAAACAAACATTCTCTCCCTCTCAAACTGTTCTACATAAATCAGATAACATAAAGCAGTTTACTGCTGCCACCACCCTAATGCCATCTACTCCCAACTAGTTCCGCCCTAATGCCATCTATTCCCAACTAGTTCCACCCTAATGCCATCTACTCCCAACTAGTTTTGCAAGTCTTATGTTAATCCTACCTCCTACAGCAATAAATGGATCTCTGTTTTAAGACTGGGTGCTACAAGGGTTTTCTTTTATGAGTTCTAGCAGTTGCTTTTGGGGAGGACAGACATAATAGTCCTACTTCTGGGACCACTGTGTCTTTTCAGTACTAGCTCCAGGAAATTAAGATGTGAGAATACTTCCTAGAAAAGTAAAGGCCAAAAACAAGTGAGCATAATGGGACCTATAACATCAGAAGGATAAACTAGTGGTTTAGCACACAAGACTTACTGTAGAATCTGGCTAAAGGAAGAGCAGAGCAGGTGCAAAACCAAAAAACAAAGACTGTTTCGATATGCATGTAGTTTGGATTCAGTCTTCTTTGGGAGTGCTTATGCTTATTTTGGGTGGGGAGGGTTGAATCTCCTGCATTATCAACCAAACCACCCGTCCCTCACCCCCTGGCTCCCAACTTCTTACCCTGGATAACAAGAGAAATTAAGCAACTTCTAGGAATAATAACAAGAGCTTAATACATTTTAGGAAAGAATCCTCATTACAGTCCCATGAGATATGTATTATAGCCTTATGTGAATATAAGAAAACAAGAACACAGGGAGATTGGGTAATTTGCCCTTACAGCAGCAAAGTCCTTGTTAGAAACTAGGTCAGTGTGAAGGCAAAGTCTGTGGTCTAATTTTGTTCTTTTCCATCCCTTCCAGGACTATAAATCTGAGGCCTTTTACTGTTTTCCTCAAAATTGAAGTAAAATATTTTATGGCAATGATTTTCATAATTCATTTTGGTCAGACATGATTTTCATTTGCTTGTGCTACAGACATCTACCTCCACCTAATGTACAATGTCCTACCACTAATGATCCAATGTGAGCCTGCTGTTGAAATCAGGTTGAATCAGAGCATTTCATTTTCCTAGGGACTGTATGTAATGTAGCTCTGAAGGTTACAGGAGACTGTTTTGACACTAACAAAATGTCCTATAATTTCTTTGTGGATTCAGAGCAGTACTGAGAAAATGTCCTACAATTCCTTTGTGGATACAAAGCAGTAAAATGTACTTAGTGTACTAAATATGGAACAGAATGGCAAAAGCAGCTATTTGGCTTCTTTCTGAATCAGACAGCTAGCAGTCTCAGAGACAAGTGCATGTTCAGAACATCATTTTTCTGATGACTTTCAGAGGCACTCATAAAATGGACTTCCACTTAGAGCTTTCAATTTCCCCAGATTATGTGTTCGCATAGCTTGGAGAGTACTATCTATATTCTTCCCAAGAAGATCATCTGAAAGTCCAAGGAGTGACAATGAACATTGAGTTGTCACAGTTTCAACACTTGAAATATACTTTACAGGTTATTTGTGAGTGAAAGTTTGATCCTTTCCTGACGTGTGCAGTTGAAGCAAAACATGGTTTGTGCCCTATAACATCTCTTCTCTTTCGAAAACTGTTATTTAATCAGTATCAAAATATTGTGTTTCTTAGTTTGTCAGAAAAGCTATGTCAAACACTATAGAGTGGTTGGCTTAAATAACAAGAATTACTGTCTCACAGTTTTGGAAACTAGAAGTCCAAAATCAAGGTCTCAATGAGCCATGCCTTCTCCCAGGGCCCATAGCACTCTGGTGCTGGCTTGCCATGATCCTTGGAGCTCCTTGGATTGCATCTCTGCTATCATCACATGGTGGTTTGTCTCATTGCTGTCCTCCATTGGCTTTTTCTAACTGACTGAATTCTAATTTCTTCTTGCTTGACAGGACTCCAATCATACTGATTAAGTTCCACCTTGATTCAGCTTGGCTTCATCTAAATAGGATCTTCAAAGAGCCTATTCACAAATGAATCCACATCTTAACCAATAATAACACATTCAAAGACCCCATTTACAAATAGGTTTACACCAACAGGAACATGGATTAATACTTGTACATGTCTTTATGGGGGACATAATTCAACCCTCAACACCATGAAAAGATATCCACTTTTGTTTCATGTTCCCTGGACACTTATTTCTCAACTTAGATCACTCCTTAGTTCACACATTGACAATAACTGCTAAACTACAGAAATATTATCTGAATAAAAAAAGTCAGTATTATCCACAATTACCAACTCAGTCTTAGCAACAAAGTGACAAGAATAGGAATACTCCATCAAAATGGCTATGGTAATCTTGCAAAGCCCTAAATTAACAGAGGAAGGAACAGGAAAGATCTAGATTAAAGGACACATCAACAGATAGGTGCAGAATAAAAGTCCCAAAGTGAATAAATGCAGGAAGAAGAAGGGAAATTAAAATTGAAGGAAAATGGGGGAATATCTAGGTGAGGGAAATAAATAACTGACTCTGGATAAAAAGTAAATGGGGTCTTTACATATTTTGAATATGAAGTATATGTCAGCAACTTACTAAGGTAATAAAATTACCTTACCACATTATTATCATCATCATCATCATCATCATCATCAGGCTGGCATATATTCCTGGAGAGTCTGAGATTTAAAATCAATGATAGTGATTAAAATAAGCCACTTCTGTAAATCGATCATTCTTACAGTCTTCTTTCCTTATCCTATAAACATGTTCCCTATATGTTTTACTTTTTTAGCTGCTAAACCAAATACCATACCATGGTTGGTCTAAAAAGTGGGAATGTATTGGCTCATGGTTTTGAGGATAGGAGAAGTCAGACTGTGGCATTCTGGGTCTGGCTGCTGGAGATCCTTGGTCCTTTGCTTTTCCATCACCTGATAATGCATATAGAGGTATCTTCTCTCTTGCACAGGTTCTGTTTACTTCCAACTTCTGGCTGCTCCCTTGGTTTCTTCTCCAATTTCCTTTACTTATAAAGACTTCAGCCATATTGGATGAAGACCCACCCTCATCCTGTTTGTACACACACAGAATAACATTTTCAAAGATCCTATTTACAAATGGATTCACACCCACAGGACCAGGGGCTGAGACCTGAAAATGCGTTGGTGGGGGATATTAGTCACTCTTCAACACCATCTTAAAAGCAAACAGCAAGGCAAAACCATATCCCTCAATTGTCTTTTCTAGCTAATTGCCCCTCTCATCTTCCCATTCATTAAACTTCCTTAAAAATATTAGTCTACATTTGTATTTCTAATTCCTCACCTCTTGCTTCCTCCCCAAACCCTGCAACCTGCTTCCTGTTCATTTCATTCTACTGGCCCTGCACTTGGCAAAAAGATCTTATGTCCATTACAAAATCCAGTGGGTTCTTTTCAGCCAATATCTCAATTATCTCTCTGCAGAATTTCATACTACTGAGTACTAAATCTTTAGTAAAGCTTTGCTCATTCTATAACTTCTCCTTAACTCCATTCTCTTCTTATTATCTGATGGCTCTTTTGTAGTTTTTCTTTTAACACATTTTCCTTTCCTTGCCCCTTAAATATTATTTCTTGCAATTCCTCCCTTGACCTGTATTTTTATCTCAGCTGGTAAGCTCGTCCATTCTTTAACTATCATATTCTAATAAATTCTAATCAAGAACTTCAGCACAACCTTTCTAGATCTGGCCCCTT
>PVIY010042642.1:10048-20908 GCA_004026745.1 Myrmecophaga tridactyla | reverse complement strand
GGAGACACGGCATGTTCCCTCGAGGGAAAACATCCAGATTATCATAAAAACATATAGGATCAACTCTCATTCACTGCTGATGGGACACAAAATGGTACAGCCACTTCCTTCTAGCAGTGTCTTGCTAAGTTAAATATAGTCTTAAAATATCATTCAGGGTGGTGCGATGGTGGCTCAGGGCAGAGTTCTCGCCTGACATGCCTGAGACCCAGGTTCGATTCCCGGTGGCTGCCCAAGCAGAAAAATGCCATCCAGCAGTCATGTGTCTAGGCATTTACTCAAAGAATTGAAAACTGATGGGTACACAAAAACCTACACACATATGTTTATAGAAGCTTTACCCATAATTGCCGAGAACTGGAAGCAACTAAGATGTTCTCCAATAAGTGAATGGATAAATAATATGTGGTCCATCCATACAAAGGGACATTATTCAGTAGTAAAAAGAAATCAGTTACATCAAAGGTATGAATCTTGTACAAAGAGTCAATAATAGAGGGGTGTAGGGGGGAAACTGCTATTGCATGTCATAGTCTATAGTTAACAGGACAACATCAACAGTACCACAGCGATACCAGGGGTAAATAATCAGGGGGTAGGATAAGAGTTAAGGGGCTCATTATATTAATATTTCTTTCAGCCTCCAGTGTCTTGGAGCAGCTAGAAGTAAAAACCTCAAATTGTGGATTTGTAACTCATACCAAACTCTGAAATCTGTTCTACAACTAATTGTTGTGATGGACTTTGAAATTTATTGCTTTTTTGTATATATGTTATTTTTCACAAAAAAGAGAAGTATAACAGAGAAGATGAGATTTAACAAATGAATATGACTGCTGAATCATTATATTGATATTTCTTTTGCTCAGTGTCTTGGAGCAGCTAGAAGAAAAAATGAATAATCATGGAACTATAACCCATACCAAACTTCAAAATCTGTTCTAAAACTACTTGCTAAAATGTATTTGAAAATTTGCTTTTTTGTATATATGCTATATTTCACAATTAAAAAAAAGTTTAAAAAAAGTTAAGGGGGGTGGATTTTTGATTTGGCTAGGCCATATTTAGTACTTATTTTTCTCTTTGGAGCAATGAAAATTGTCTAAAATTGAGAGTGTTGGTGATTGTATAATTAAATGACAATAATGTGAATTATAGATTGTTGGGTGTAGACATTATAAATGTTGCTCAATGGATAAAGGGGGCTGACGGGTACATTGACTAAGAAGTAGAATGGCAAACTATGGTGTATACACATGATGGAATATTGTGCGGCCTCAGAAAGGAACAAAGTTATGAGGCATGCAATGAGGTGGATGAACCTTGGAGACATTATGTGATGCAAAATAAGCCAGAAACAAAAGAACAAATATTGTGTGGTCTCTTTTAGAAAACACTTATAAGAAAATTGGACCCTAGACTGTAAGCTCCTATAGCAGTCACATTTAGTCTGGAGCTGTAAATGTTATTACTAGATTCTGAGATGCTGTGCTATATATGTATCACCTGGTATCTCCCTGGAACTGTAGGTACCTGTGTGACATCTAAGACTCAGAGTTGGAGTTCTGCAGCTCTGAAAGTCAGCATTGCTACATACAACTCTTAAAAAAACCACAAAAGAGATCAGGCTTCCATTAGAGATAAGAAGGAAGCTGATTAGGTTGGGTCTAAGGTGAATCAGAATACAGAGTTAAGGAGGATATTGTTGGTATTTTAGAACTTCACATACTGTATGAGACCAAAGGAAGAAAGGTTTATGTTGTCCAAAACCTTAACTTTCTGTAGATCATAATCTAACTCAACATGTTGGGATAGCTCATTTAAACAACCCAGTGAGAATGGGAATGAGGGCTTGTAATTCTGTATAGCTTAATGTAATACCTGAAAACATCCCAGAGTATGTTGTGCAGATAATTAAAAAGTATTGGCAAAGTCCCTTGAGGGTGGGAGAAAAAATATGGAACTATTAAACTTTACGACCAGGGAAACCCCTGATACTGCCTCAAACATTAGTGACTCCTAAGTCAATTGGCCAAGCCCCTGTTCTTACTCTTGTGAAGCTTATGTCTATAACTAAGACATAGCCTACCTGTAGTTATGCCTAAGAGTTACTGCCAGAAAACCTCTTTTGTTACTCAGATGTGGTCTCTGTCTCTCTCTCTCTCTCTCTCTCTCTCTCTCAGCCCAATTCTGCAAGTAAGATCATTACCTTCCTCACTATGTGGGACATGACATCCAGGGATGAGCATGGCCCTGGCACCATGGGATGGACAATGCCTTCCCAACCAAAAAGGGGAAAAGAAATGTAACAAAATAAGGTATCAATGGCTGAGAGAGCGCAAATAGAGTCAAGAAGCTATTCTAGAGCCTACTCTTATGTACACTTTAGCTAGATATTGCTAATTACCATGATTTGCCAACCCCCAACCAAAACCACTCTTGTCAACCCTTAAGAACACCTAGAGCTTTATCTGAGATTCTATACAAGTTTCATGCACTAAGATTACTTTCCAGAAACCTACAATCTCCAGATGAGTTCCTAGGCCAGAGAAGTCCTGAAATCCATAAGTGACAGCCTCTCCAAGGACATCAACTAGTTCCATCCCCTCATCCCATATTGTCAACACTCCTTTCTGACATGAAAAAGTTAGAATGGGAATAGCCCAAAGACCCCTAAAGATTGGGAGAAAGATCAAAGGAGAAGGTAGAGTTATAACAGAGAAGATAGGATTTAACAAATGAGTATGACTGCTGAATCATTATATTAATATTTTTTTCAGTTCCAATGTATTGGAGCAGCTAGAAGGAAAAACCTAAAATTGTGGCACTGTAACCCATACCAAACTCTGAAATCTTTTCTATTCCTATAACTACTTGCTGTAATGTACTTTGAGACATATTGCTTTTTTGCATGTATGTTGTATTTCACAATAAAAAAATGTTAAAAAAAAGAAAAGAAATTAGATATCAAGCCACTTTAAATAAATACCACTAAGTGAAAGAAGCTAGTCTGAAAAGGCTATAGAATGTATGGTTCCAACCATATGACTTTCTGAAAAAGGTAAAATTATACGAACTGTAAAAAGATCAGAGGTTGCCAAGAACCGATCTTCCTTGGGCAGGGAAGAAGTATGAATCAGTGGAGCACAGGGCATTTTTAGGGCAGTGTAATTATTCTGTATGACACAGTTATGGTAGATAACATGACATTATGCATGGTACATAGAATTGTACAACACAAAGACTGGACCCTAATGTAAATAATAATATACCAGATTGGGGATACAATGGTGGCTCAGTGGTAGAATTCTCGCCTGCCATACAGAAGACCCGGGTTTGATTCCCTGTCCATGCACTTCCCAAAACAAACAAAAAAACCAATCAACAAACAAAAATTCAACAAAATGATGCTGCAATAATGGGATATTCACATGGAAAAATAATGAAATATGACTCCACCATACAGCATACAAATAATAATAATAATAAAATCCAATATTGTTGTATCAATTCTAACAAATGTACCACACTATTAAAAGATTTTAATAATAGGGGAAATGGGTGGAGGCAGTATGTGGAAATTCTCTATACTTTCCATGCAACTTTTCTGTAAATCTAGAACTGCTGAAACATAAAATCCATTTTAAAAAGTATATATTCTACATTTAACTCAAAATAAAAAGTTTAGCTTACCAAAAAAAGTATCAATTAAGAATGCCTGCATGAGGGGGAAATCAAGAAAAAAATTCCATTTACAATTGCAACCTAAAGAATAAAATATTTAGGAATAAATTTAACTAAGGATACAAAAAACCTATACAAAGAAAACTATTAGAAATTGCTAAAAAAAAATCACAGAAGACCTAAATAAATGGAAGGGCATACAGTGTTCATGGATTGGAAGACTAAATATAGTTAAGATGTCAATTCTACCTAAATTGATTTATAGATTCAATGCAATACCAATTACAATCCCAAAAACTTACTTTGCAGAAATAGAAAAACCAATAACCCAATTTATCTGCAACAGCAGCGTGCCCTAAACAGTTAAAAATATCCTGAGAAACAAAAATGAAGTCAGAAGTTTCAAACTACCTGACTTTTAGGTGTATTATGAAGCTATAGTGGTCAAAACAGCATGTTATTGGCATAAAGATAGATATACTGACCAGCGGAATCGAATAGAGTGTCCCCTCATCTATGGACAACAGAAGAGGCATCAAGCCAACTCACCTGGGACAGAACAGTCTCTTCAATAAATAGTGCCTAGAGAACTGGATATCCACATGCAAAAGAATGAAAGAGGATCCATATTTCACACTCTATACAAAAATTTATAAACTCAAAATGGATCAAAGACCCAAACATTAGATCTAAGACCATAAAACTTTTAGAAATATATGCAAGGAAATATCTTACAAATCTTATAATAGGAGGTGATTTCCTAGATCTTGCACCCAAAGCACTAGCATTGAAGAAAGAAATAGATAAATGGGAACTCTTCAAAATTAAACACTTCAGTGCATCAAAGAAATTTGCCAAGAAAGTATAAAAGCCTACACATTGGGAGGCAAGATTTGGAAACAATATATCAGATAAGGGTCAGGTATCCAGAATATATAAAGAGATTGTTCAACTCAACAACAAAAAGACAAACAACCCAATTACAAAATGGGCAAAAGACATGAACAGACACTTCTCAGAAGAGGAAATACAAATGGCCAAAAGGCACATGAAGAGATGTTCAACTTCCCTGAATGTTAGGAAAATGCAAATCAAAACCACAATGAGATATCATCTCACACCCACAAGAATGGACATTATCAATAAAACAGAAAACGACAAATGCTGGAGAGGATGTGGAAAAAGAGGCACACTTATCCACTGTTGGTGGGAATGTAAAATGGTACAACCACTGTGGAAGGCAATTCGGCAGTTTGGAAGCTTAAGTATAGAATTGCCATATAACCCGGCAATACCATTGCGAGGCATCTACTCAGAGGACCTGAGGGCAAAGACACAAATGGACATCTGCACACCAATGTTTATAGCAGCATTATTTACAGTTGCCGAGAGATGGAAACAGCCCAAAAGTCCATCAACAGACAAGTGGTTAAACAAGCTGTGGTATATACATATGATGGAATATTATGCAGCTATAAGTCAGAATAAAGTTATGAAGTATGTAACAACATGGATGGACCTTGAGGACACTATGCTGAGTGAGATTAGCTAGAAACAAAAGGACAAATACTGTATGGTCTCACTGATATGAACCGACATTAATGAGTGAACTTGGAGAATTTCAGTTAAGAACAGAGACCATCAGGAGATAAAATAGGGTAGATATTGGGTAATTGGAGCTGAAGGGATACAGATTGTGCAACGAGACTGATTGTAAAAATTCAGAAATGGATAGCATGATACTACCTAACTGTAGTACAATAATGTTAGTACACTGAATGAAGCTGAATGTGAGAATGATAGAGGGAGGAGGCCTGGGGCCACAAATGAAATCAGAAGGAAAGATAGACGATAAAAACAAAAAATGTTTATTTGGTACAAAATTATATTTTGAATAGTGCATCTCCTAATACAACTTATATGGACAGTTTAATTGAACACCATAAATACACGGAACCTTGAGTAGAGCATGAGATTTTGTAAGTTTGTCCAGAGTGATGCCCTGATAAATCCCAGAGTGATTTGAACAGTGAATAAAAAATATTCACAAAATCCCCTTGGGGGAATGGTGAGAAAGAGGGAAAATTCAACTTCCCCATACGGAGAAGACCTGATATTCTTGCAAGCAGTGAGGACAACAAAATCAATAGGCTGAACCCTTTATCTTGGGATTTGTTCATATGAAACATATCCCTGCAAGGCATAGGCTAAGCCTACTTAAAATTAGGATAAGTGTCACCCCTAGAGAACCTCTTTTGTTGCTCAAATGTGGCTTATCTATCAGCCAACATGGCAAGCAACCTCTCTGCCCTCCCCCTCTCTGCATGGTATATGACTCCCAGGGGTGTAAACCTCCCTAGCAATATGGGATAGAAATCCTAGAATGAGCTGAGACTCAGCATCAAGGGATTGAGAAAACCTTCTTGACTGAAAGGGGGAAGAGAGAAATGAGACAAAATAAAGTGTCAGTGCCTGAGAGTTTCAAATAGAGTCAAGAAGTTATCCAGGAGGTTATTCTTATGCATTATATAGATAACTCCTTTTTAGTTTAAGGTGTATTAGAGAGGCTAGAGGGAAGTGCCTGAAACTGTAGAGCTGTGTTCCAGTAGCCATGTTTCTTAAAGATGATTGTATAATGATATAGCTTTTGCAAGTGACTGTGTGATTGTGAAAACCTTGTTCTGATGCTCTTATTATCTACGAAATGAACACATGAGTAAAAAATATGGATTAAAAATAAATAAATAATAGGGGGAACAAATGTTAAAATAAATTGGGTAGTAAGACTAGTGGTCAATGAGAGGGAGGGGTAAGGGGTATGGTAAGGGGTATGTGTTTTTTTCTTTCTTCTTTTTATTCCTCTTCTGGCGTGATGTAAGTGTTCTGAGAAATGATTATGGTGATGATATACAACTATGTGATGATATTGACAGCCATTGATTGCACACCAAGTATGGAATGTTCATACATTAAGAATGTTCATATTGCATGTTGATTGATTTTATTAATAAAAATTTTAAAAAAGAGAAAGAAGGCAAAAAAAAAAAAAAGAATGCTCTCAGCAGCAAACATCAGATGATCCAACAGATTGTGTCTTAAGCAGTAAAGTCATCTAATTACCTCACGTAAGAGATCTGAAGGTAGGTGTTTCCAGGGTTTGTTTAGCTCCTCAGTAATGCCAGGGTGCTGATTCAGTATCTGCACTTCTCTTGGCCTTTGCTTCATGATCACAGTGTGGCTGCCACAGCTCCAAACATCACACCCTCACACAATAGTGTACCAAACAAGAAGAAGGGAAGAGGCATAAAAGGGGTCATTTACCTCTAACTTCTTATGCCGAAGCCCCATACAGATATCTCCTTATGTCTCATTAGTCTAATTAGACCATCCCTTAACCAATCACTGGCAAAAGAATCTCTGAGACATGGCTGCTTAAACAAGATCAGGTGTGTTAGCAAATACTGCAGGAAATTGCTCTTGGCTAGGTGACAATTCCACAAGAAAGAGCTTTTGGAAACAGAGAGTATCTTCCTATCCTTCTGAGCACAGCCAAGGGGTTACATAACTACAGAAATACATACAGCGTAATAAGCACAGTAATAAATAATATACAAGGTACAAAAGTCATCGTGAGAAGGGTCTCTGTGAAAGCATTCATTCAATCGTTGAAGGTAGCAGTTCAGGGGTGACCAGAACAGTGGATACTGTCCATTATAATGGAGCTGACAGATGCTTTGTCCTGGGGGTAAGAGCAGGTCAGAGGACTCTGTACAGCATCTATGTCTGAGCAGAGAGCTGCCAGATGAGTAAGAGCTACCCAAGCAAACTGAGTTGGGGATGGGGAATTCAGCTGCAGGACTGGGCACGTGAAAAGCTTTGTTGTGCAGGTGAGCAAATGGTTCACTCTCCTTACAGGATAAAGTTAGAGGTGGGCAGTGTGTAAGATAAGGCCAGAATATGCCGACGCCTAGAATTTGTATAACAGCGAACCAATGAAAACTTTTAAGCAGGACACTGACATAAATAAATACCTTTAAATGATTACAGTGACAATATGAAGGAATCTCAAAAACGCTTTGCTAAACATAAGACTCCAAACTCTGTGCTTCCGTTTATGTGACATTCTATAGAATAGGCAAAATGTTCCGTGGTAAAAGAAATCAGAGGAGCGATTGCTTCTGGAAAGGGAGATTGGCTGAAAAGGGTCATGAGGAACTTTAAGGGACAGCAGAAATTGTCTATATTTTCACTGAAGTGGTAATTACACCATGCATTGTATTTTGTTTGGTTTGGTTTGGGGTTTTTTTTGTTTTGTTTTGTTTTTTTGGTGAACATGGCAGGACACGAACAAAAGTATATTTTTAAAAGTAATAATAAAATTAAAAAATTAAAACGAAACCAAACCAAACAAAAAATACCTGCACTTCTCCAGACTTTAGGCCTGGTGGTCTTTCTAAAAATTCAAAACACCCGGCTCCAGGGGAACATGGAAAATGTAGAAGGGGGATTAACAAAGGACCTTACAACCTCTTTTTTTTTTTTTTTTTTTGTTAAGTCAGTCGACACCATTCATCAAGCTTCCTGGTTTAAGTAAATGGTGGTTAAACTGAACAGTGGAGTACTACGCAACAGTGTAAAATAATGGGGCAGACCAGTACGATGTGCTCTGAAAGATGCCCATGTTGCCACCTACAAGTTTTACTAAAGAAAATTATACATCTGGAAAGAGATACAGGAAAATATCAACAAGGTTAACTCTCAACGGTTAAGGTTATGTGTGATTTTTTTTAATGTTTGTTAATCTGTTAATCTAGTTTTCCTAGACATAATAAGTTTAATCTTGACAGTAGAGGATGCCTAGCTGGTGCTGCTCAACTGGGGGATAAGAGAACGGAACAGCCCACCTTGTGGGGACTCAGGAAGGAATCGTGGAATATTCCGACGGTCACAGCTATTCAGAAAGGAAAAGGATGAGGTCCCGAGTTTCCTCTCAGGGGTGCAGGGATGCTGACTGGTCATGTTGAACTGCAGGAGGCCTTTGCTGAAAAGGCAAGTTTGGAGATGAGGCAGAATGATGCTGTAGGTCACTGGGACCCCCTGGGGAGGCTCTGAGGGGTGCCTGGGCAGGGCTGCCTAGACATGATGGAAGCTTGAGAAGTCCACAGACTTCTGTGGACCCTGCAGGCTCAGCCCACAACCCATGGCCAGTCCCAGAATCCCTCTCTCCTTTGTGCATCCTATTTCTTCTGCCTGGAATGCCCCCTCTACTTCCCCCTTTTTGGCAAACACCTTCCTAACTTTAAAGACCCTGCTCAAATACGGCTTTCTTGGCAAAGCCTCCCCCAGCACAGAGACAGAGCACAGCACTCACCCGCCGTTGCTGTCATAACTTGCACTTGCACATTTGCTGCATAATTAACCTGATTTCAGGTCTGTGCACCTTACTAGCTGGGGCACTCCCCGGGCCATGCCAACCTTCGTTTCAGGAAAATTCCATCTGCCCTATGAGCCTGTAGCTGACGAAGTCCCAGACAAAAATCAGTTTCTGGAGGGGATGAGGGAGTCAGAGAAGGGACAAACGGGCGAGTGAATGGAGAGACACCCCACCCCACTGCCCCACCCCCATGGCAACCAAACACTCCTGGTAAATGTTGCCATCTGCACTCAGCCCAGTGACCGGGTCTAGATCCTGGTCCCTTCCCAAATGCAGTTATCCCAAGCACGGGTCTTGGGGAGTAGGTGACAGCTCGGCTTGACACCCTCCCCATGTAAAGGCATCTGAGGATGGGAGGGGGTATTCAGAAGAGTGGCCACCACCCTAGAGAAAGGAAGAAAAATGAGGCCTCAAACAAGTGTCAGAAACTGGCCCTTTCTAAAAGCTTCCTGTCCTAGGTCTTGGGAACCACGATGAAAGCACAAATACCGAGTTTAAAAACCAAATGAACTCTCTATGGGGCATTGGACATTTCCACATTAGGCAGCAAAATTAGCAGCAAGAGAATGAAACTCTCCTGATACACAAAACAGCTAAAAGGGACCTGGAGATTACTTGTTAGTTATGCAGAAATCTTCCCAGAGAACTAAACTCATAATGGACATGCCAAAAAAAGTAGAAATCAGGCCAGGTTACAAAGGAGAGTTACATACAAAGAAATAACATAAGACTGCAGAGATAAAATCAGAAAAGTCGTTCAGAAAAAGAAAATGAGGTATTACTTGCATAAGGCAGCAAAAGAATGAGAAAAACATTTTCTAACTATAACAGGCCAAAGAAAAGGGAAAAGGAGACTGTTGGCTCGTTTTTACATTGGGAGAGAAAGCCTATAAGCAATGACACTAAAAAAGCAGAGGCTTTTAGTTTTTTCTTAGCCTAAAAAGGTCAGCTGCGATCTGAAAACTGAAAGAGGCACCACATGGAATGATGAGAGGGCAGGAAGCCAAGGGGGAATAAGGAAAGAACTTGTGTATTCACATCCACAGGCTCTGATGACTTACATGCTTAGGTACTTAAGGAATTGGCCCAAGTTGGAGTCAAATCTCTGGCTCTCACTCTGGGGGGATTTATGGAGAACTGGTGAGAGGTCTGGAGATAAGAGAGAGACCCAGGCAGCCTGTCCCTGCCTCTCTTTAAACCTGGGGAAAAGCAGATGCCGTTGGAAGTGCTCGACCCATCAGCTGAACTGCTATAATAGAAAACTACTGAGACACGTCATCAAAAAATCAATCTGCAAACACTAGGTCATAAGGAATTAGGTAATAACCAGCATTGCTTTCCAAAGAACACATTCTATCAAAGTAATCCAATTTCCTTCTAGGACAGAATGATGGGCCTGGTAAATCAAGAACGGCAAGAGACAAATAATCTTCCTTAACTGAAAGAGCAAAGCATTTCATTTCATCTTCCATGAGAAGTCTCAAAAGAAAAATCAGGGAAATGGGGTCTAAAGTTGGCCTTTCTGGGGTTAGGCAAATGAAAGAGGTTGAAAGATGAACCCAAACAGCAGTTGTTTATGTTCAATGTAACATGGACGGGTTAAAACGAGCAGAAGTCGGGTGGGTGGGGTAACTGTGCTGGTAGCGGTGATAGAAGTGTTAGGGGACGCGAGATGGTAGGGGAGGTAGTGTTTGTCGTAGAGATGGTGTAGGCGATGGAGGGAGCCATCGTGGTGAAGGCGG
>PVIY010042641.1:0-20834 GCA_004026745.1 Myrmecophaga tridactyla | reverse complement strand
TCCTTTATGCACATCAATTTGTATGTTAACAGCTTGGAGGACCTTTCCCTGACCATTCTTGTAAAGTAGCCTTAACTCTATCATTCTCCACCACATCATTTTGTCCTTTTTAAACTTAGAGTTGAGTTTCATGCAATGAGAGAATTTTTATGTTTTATACATTATTATAACTATAGGGCTTTGTGTAGTGATAAGACTATAGCAAAGATTAAATATTCATTCAATGAATAAATGAATGAAAAAGTGATAAAATGTATATTATAGCTTTTCATAGATATTTGGGGAACTAGAAAATTAAGTGGCCATAGCTATTTTAATAAATCTGAAAAGCTTCAGTGTTTAAAATCTATTAGAGTATGGAGAAATTGAGATCATTGATTAAAATTTATTGCAATAGTCAAAGCTTCATGTTTTGTTGGCCTTACATAGAGTAAATCAATAAGCCTCAGGAAAAAAAATAAAAGTGATACATTTTCCAAGAAAGAGATGACCAACCATGAAAGAGCATTAATTTAGTCTATATACTGTTAAAAAATTTAAAAAGCAGTAATTTTAAACTTATTATTAATGGATGAGTATTTGTGAATTTAGTCCAATCCTTGGCTTTATGTATTCTTATATGTGTATAAGAATATACATATATAAGCTTATATATTTCTGATTGTAGGTGGGAAGGAGATGAGGAAAGTATTTTATGTGTGCAATAATGATGTAAAACAAAGGCATGCCATGTCTGTTCTCATAGAAAACCTATAGAGTTAAAACAAAATTTAAGTCTGCATGCCTTTGCTTTGAACTATGCAGACATCAGATGTGCACGACATTTTAGAAGAGCCATTTTATTGAAGACAAAGCAGAAGGTTTGTATGTGGGCATGTCACTAAAATGTGGAAGATATTAAATGTTGTTTAAATTAAGGAGTTCAAGGAATTACAAAGCCATTTTGTGAGATGGGAGAACAGCAGGAATATTAAAGTCTGTGAGGAAGGCTAAAAAAGGGGGAACTGAAAAAACTAAATTTTTGAGAGGTGTAGGAGTGTCCTGGTGGCTGCTAAATGAGGTTAATCAAGATAAAGAGAATGTGGCATAAGCAAGTTCTTTGGAAAGCAAATGAGTAGAAATAATCGCTGATAATTATTAACATTTAAGAATTCACAGTGGTCAACCACCCTTCCTGTTCTAGCAGTGAAATGTCCACTGCAGAGTGGTAATAAATATGGAATCTTTATAGAATGTCAAATATCTCTTAGGTCAAAGAAATGACAGTGAGGTACAAGAAAGTGGAAGATTAGGTGGAGTCAATAAATCAGACTCAGAGGGACAAGAATCATTTATTAATGACTGATGAAAGAAATTTAATTGTAATTATTTGGTTTGGAATATTGTTGGTATTATTTTTTGTTTCATTTTCTTATGGTTATATGAAGAATTTCCTCTACTTTCTTCTTAATTTAGCTCTTATTTTCAAACTTATTAGGCTGTCCTTTGATAATTGGAAGTTAAACATTTTTAAATGGAAACTGATGCTCGACACCATTTAAGACAAAATAATTTTAATGTATCTTCACGTTTTTCATGGTAATATAATTATTTAAATGAGAAAAATAAGGGTGAGTAAGTCATTTGATTGTGCAACCAAGGCTATACCTGGAGTATAACTGTAAGAAGTGTTCACCTGTAATTAGGCATGGCATGTTCACCTTTAAGGACCAATTTTTGCACTTAGCACATGGAATCAATGCTTAGAGAGCCCTTTCAGGGAAAGCACTGATATTTAGTACTTTCTAAAAGTGCTCATCTAAAGTGTCTCAGCCTCATCAGCGTTAATAATGATCACTTTCTAACAAGTCAGTGATCTTAAATTTGGCAGGATACAAAGGCAGGGGAATTCAACAAAATCTTTAGGTACTATAAGAGAAATCTACGAAGAGAAATTCTTAGTCTTGATTTTCTAATCTCCAGAAAGAAGAGCAAATAAGTCTTCTATAATGTCCAATACTGCATCCCTTAATGAAATGTCAAGAAAAGCTTAGTTCTTTGACCTCAGTAGTAAAATAATATTCTCAAGGGAAACTTGGACTTTGTACCATTTGCTATATAAGTAATCAGACCAAAACACAGTAAGATTGTTTTTTTTCTGATGAAAATAATATTTGGATATTATTTTTTATCAAAATGGGAGGATTATCAAGAAAAATAATCCAAAATTTGACATAGATGAAAGAGAGCACAGCATGATTTTTCCATTGCACACATGGCATTACTGAAGGCCTACCCAATGATTAATTCATTATTTAGGGGAATGCTCCTATGTTTGACTTTAGGCATTTACTAGTAATTAAGGACACAAAATGTATGAAGTTATATCACCTTGAACATCTAGACAAAGGCAGATGCTAATAATTTCTGTCCAGTCAAAAAGATAACCCCAAGTCTTCAGTGTTCTAGCTCTGTAGGATATTACTGATTATGTATTAACCTAGCAATCTCATTCTAGTATTCCTTTTTTAAAGTATATATTACCCAGGCCCTCAAAATGCCTTTGAGCTACTATTAATTATTGAATAAAGTCTTGAAATGTGTTTATTCTATATTTGTATGAAAGTCTTTTAACTTTTCTGAAATTACTCTTCAACAGGCTTGAAATTTCAGGACTTATTATTCAATAATGAATTTTACCATTGAAATTAATATTTTTTCTCTATAATCCATTTTTTCTGATGTGTCCAAGCATGCCCAGGACTGCCAAACCCCTTGAGAGAATTATAACCATGTCTAATCTTTAGTCTTTGTAGTTACCCACTTAGAATAAATGTCAGCTTCTCTTAAAACAACAAGCTAGACCAAAAAGAGAACATGCTTGTATTTTATTTTAGAAATAATCATGTGTTTTAGCAAATCAAAGCAATTAAAATCCATATTAATTTTCTATTTCTAATGTAACAAATTACTAAAAATGTTATGATTTAAAAATGCAAATTTATTATCTTTAGTACTGTGTAGTTCAGAAATAAGACACAAAAGTCACTGGGGTAAAATCATGGTGTAGGCATGGCTATATTTCTTCAGGATACTACAGGGAAAAAATCCATTTCCTTGCCTTTTCCAACTTCTAGAGGCCGCCCTTATTTCTTAGCTGCTGGCCTCTTCTTCCATCTTCAAAGCCAGGAAGAGTGATAAAAAGTTCTCACAATGAATCTCTCTGATCTCTTCAGATCTTCCTCTAACACTTTAAAGTCTCTTCTGATTACATTGGTTCTCCCAAGACAATTCAGTTTTCAGATACCATTTTGAAGTAATCTGATCAGCAACCTTAATTTCACTTTCAACATTAATTCCTCTTCACAATATGGTATGGGTACAATTGTGTCACCCAAAAAGATATACTAAAGTCCTAATCCCTATTTTTCTCACCTCCAGAACTGTGAGACAATAAAGTTCTGGGTTTTTGTTTTTAGTTTTATATTGTTTTGTTTATAACCACTGTAGCCCTAGGAAATGAAGCCACTTTTTGCCACTGGGAAGTGGGGTGTGACTATAACAAACATCCAAAAATGTGGCTTTCGGATTGGGTAATAAGCAGAGGCTAGAAAAAATTTGAGGCACTTGATAGAAAAATTCTAGATTGTCTTGAAGATATTTTTGGTAGAAATATAGACAAAAGTGCTAGGGCTGAGGCCTTAGAAGTGAATAAAATGTTATTGTAAACTGAAAAAAAGATGGTTTGTTTTAAAGGAGTAGGGAACTTTGCAGAATTGTCTTTCTATCGCAAATGGAGGGCAGAACTTGTAAGCACTGAATGTGGCTAACTAGCTAAGAAGATTTCCAAGCAAAGTGTGGAAGATGCATAGGGTGCTGCCTATGCAAGAGGAGAGAGGTAAATTGAGGTTAATTTAAGCAACGAGGACCAGCACTTGATATTTGGAAAATTTTCAACCTGTCCAGATTGTATACACTAGAGCCAGGTTCAAGGTTGTGTCTGGATAAACATTTGTTAAAGAAATTAGGCATGTGACATTGAATCCAATCAAGCATGCCAGCAGAAGTCAGGAAAGGACATGCTATTATTCAGGAAACATCTATGGATGGCTTGAACTTTCCATGAATTGCATTTGAGCCTGAGAAGGTGTTTGAGACTTTTATGCAAAGAAAAACTTACCAGTCTAGACTGAAAAGCACAGGGAAGGCAGGAAACATGGAAAAATGATTACAAAGGCAGATCCTTGGATGTAGAGGCCTGGCCTTGGGCCTCCTCAAGCCGAGATAGTAAGGCCACCTCCACAGCATTTGAAGAGGGAAGGACCTTCCCCACAGTGATTAAACAGGATGGGGCCATCACTTTTGTGGTCCTGGATAACAGAGCATAATTGAACCACAGAAGATTACTCTCAGGCTTTAACATCTAATGGAATTTTCCCTGTTGGGCTTTGAACTTGCTTGGGACCAACAGCCCCATTTTCATTCTAAATTCTCCCTTGTGGAAAGGGAATTTCTGCCCTAGAACTACCCAACATTATATATTAGAAGCAGATAGCTTGTTTTCTAAATTTCACAGGTCCGCAAGTGGAGACAAATTTTTCTCTTGAATGAGCCATACCCATAATTGACTTAGATAAGATATTGGACTTGAAATTGATGCTGGAATGGCTTCAGGTTTGAAGGATGTTGGGATGGGATGAATGTATTCTGTATGTGGGAAGACCCTAAATTCAGGGGGCCAGAGGGCAGACTGTTTTAGGCTGAATTTTGTTTCATCAAATGTATATACTGAAGACCTAATCCCCAGTCCTCAAAATGCTATCATATTTGGAAATAGGGTCATTACAGATTGAATAACACAAGTTAAAATGAGATCAGACTGGAGTTAGGTTGGGCCCTCAATCCAGCAGCACTGGTGTCTTTATATGATGAGGCAAGGGGACAAAGAGATGAGAGAAGAATGCCATGTGATGACTGGCACAACACAAGAAACTAGAAGAGCCAAGGAAGGCTTCTCCCCTGTAGGTATAAGAATAAGCATGGCCCTGCTGTCATTTTGGTTACTGACACTTTAATTTCAGACATGTAGCTTCCAGAGCTGTGAAATAATAAATTTCTCTTGTTTTAGGTCAACTCTTTGAAGTATTTTGTTACTGCAGCCCTAGGCATCTAAGAGACTATACAACATAAGCTATTCACAGAACCAATGGATTAAGAGATGGACTTTAATAAAGGGTAGGAACATTTTTCGGCCTATCATACCAACGAAAATGGTTGAACAATTAACTCATTCAAAATAAAGCTGCCTTAGAAGTTTATTCCTTGGTGAAACCCACATTGGCTCATTATTCCTTCACTCAAAAGTAGTGTGTTATAGTTGAAAAGGCTAAGATATAGAAGTCATGGTGAGGGAATTATTGAGTTTGTATCCTACCTCAGTACTTACAAAGTATGTTATAGTAGGAATGATGTAACTTCTCTGAGGTCCAGCTATCAATTTTTCTTCTGAAAAATGAAGGCAATTAAACCCACCTCAGAGAATTATTCTGACTGTTAAGTATGATTAATATAAAGCACTCACAATGTATCTAAGTAAAATTTTTAACACATATTAGCCATAAACATTGCAGCACAGTGCCTGCACAAAATACATATTCAGTAAGTGGTTTATTAATTAATTAAATTATTTACTTATTTATGTATTCTTTCAAAAATATTTTTAGGCTTCTTGTCATAACCATGCAGTGCCAAAATACACAATATATAGCACTCACTGCTTCTTAAATATTTACATAATATTTTTGGTATTACTGAGAAAAAACAGCAGTGATGTTTATTATAACTATTACCATTTCTAATTTTCCTGATTTAAGAAATTGATAACAAAGACTAATACACATTAGCAGGGTCCTATTGGAAGCATAAGAAATGTTCTTTTTTTTTTTTTTTATTATTTTGGTTTCCAGACAATGGAATTACTTGTGGGTATAGTATTTTGTTAGTCCTATTGTGAATTTTTAAAAAATGGGTTGCCATGGCATTATAAGTCTCTAAATGCTTTAGTGTCTCAATACCTCCTACCTCGTATCCATTAATTTGCCTCATTAAGGCCTTTGCTATGTTGTCAATAATGTCTCTTAACAGCAAACAATAATACATCTACTGGCATTATAAATTCATTATTGAAAAATTAGACCTACCTTTACATATAGATAAACTATCATTTTAAACATACATCTAATGATTTAAGGCATATTTATGTATGTATAACAATACTAAATTAAACATGTATATTTATAAGATATAGCATTGTATTAAATTTCACAATTGCTAGATAAAATCATTTATATTTTCATCTTCAAAATTCAATTTAAAAAATTCAATTTTACATTATAATTTTTGAGCTGTACAACAGAGTACATGAAATTGTGTCTTTTTATCCTTGCTTGAAGAAAGTTCTGTAATAGCTAGGGAAGCTATTCTTGAAAGTCGATTTCCAAATTCCAAAAACACATTTTTGCTTTAACCATTTTGCTGAGTATTTTTAGCAAAATGCATTTAAAAAGTTTTCATTAAACAGAACATGTTTCAAAGATTATTCAATCTTTCTTGTTGAATAAATAATGCAATCTAATGTGATAAACTTCTCAGGGCCTGTTGATTTATGCAGAGATACTTCCTTTATACCAGGGTTCCAAATCACTCTTTCTCAAGCTATCTCAAAACTTTTTGATTATGTTGAAATGGTGCTAGACTACAACTCAAACAAACAGGGTTCCAAATTATCTAAAAGCTCTACATGTGACGATAAAGCAATTTAGTTGATGTTTTTATGCCTCCATTTGCTGATTTAGGATATAAAATTAAATGTTTAATTTCCCTATTATCTATGTAATCAACCTCTTCCCTTGTAATAAATGTGTTTGTCATCACTGTCAGAGCTCCCCAACTCTAGACTCATGAAAACTCTTTATATCTATAAATTGGACCTTTCCGGTACCTGAAGTTCTCCAAATGGGGGTGGAAATTCAAAAGAGATTTCTTCCCCATTTGTGAGGCCTGATAGATGAATTGTGTGGCTAATGGACCCATTATTAGATTTATCTGGGATAAGTCATACATTCTTTATTTCTACAAACATGTTAGGTGTTTGGAGCATTATGATAAATAAGACTTCCAGCTGTTCTTCCTTCAAGTACATTTAATTTTTCCTATAAGTCAGACAGTAGATGTCAAATAAATGAGATAGAAATAAATAATCACTTCATAATTTGGCCAAAAAAAAAAATTAAGAAGGCTCAGATATGCCATATTTAGGGATGTGATTTTTTTACTGATTATCCGGAGTAATGGTTCCCAATGGTGGCAATATTATCACCCCCAGGCACATTTGCCAATGTTTGTGGACCCTTTTCTTGTTCAGACTGTGGGCCAAGGGGTATAACTAATGTTATCTAAAGGGTGGAAGCCAGAGATGTTGCTAAGTATCCTACATTGCATAGAACAGTTACCACAACAAAGAATTATCTAGTCTAAAATGTAAATAGTGCTATTTCTTTGGTCAGAAGAATACATTGAAAGGTTTGATATTATCAGATTTGCATTCAATTATTCCTCTTTGATTATGATGGAACTGGCATGGGCAAAAGCTTAATTCAGTGTGTCAGTTAAGGAGTCCAACTTTTATAGTTTAGTGCCCTGATCTTAAAAGAATATGAAGACATGGACAATTTTGAGAAATATTAGTACAAGTAATCAAAAATATTTTACAATTAATTAGGTGGGGATGTGAGTAAGAGAGATTTCTAGATGTGACCACAGAATAGATGGTATTTGGAGGAGTTAAAGAGATTGCAGTGGAAGAAGAATATTTGGGCAGAAACTTTTGTTAAGGTTGAGTGTTAATCTTCTGTCACATGTGTGAAAATATCCAATAGATAATGTATAAGTCAGGGTTCTCTAAAGAAACAGAAACAACAGGAGATATTTGTAAATATGAGATTTATAAAGGTGTCTTAAGCAACTGTGGGAATGCAAGAGTCCAGATCTGTAGAGTAAGCCATGAAGCTGGCAGCTCTGATGAAGGATCTTGAAAAACTACACAGAAGAAACAGTGAAAATGTCTCTCTTCTCCCTTAATAGTCTTCAACTGATTGGATTATCTCATTGCAGGTGACATTTCCTTAGTTGATCACAGATGTAATCAGCTACATCTGCAATCAACTGACTGATGATTTATTAAACCAGCCTTCTGTTTTATCAACCAGCCACGAAATATCCTTGCAGCAATGGTCAGGTCAGTGCTTGCCTGACCAGAAAACCGGGGGCACATTACCTGGTCAAGTTGACACCTGAAGCAAACCATCACAGTCCACCCTTCATCAACCTGGCAACTATGCATACCACCTTGTAATATGATTAATTTCCAAATAGAGCACAATAACAGGCATATGTTTTGCCTAACAATAGTCAGCTGTCCTGCATACAACTGGAAATGTACTACATCTCTCCAGAATAGGGTGCAAGTCCTTAGGTAACATTCACAGTTAAACTTGATATCTCATAACTTAAATTATAAGATGAACAAGGCAATTTATGTCATATGAAGAAAACAAGATATTTGCTTATGTACAAATACAAACATACTCATAACAAAACTGGGAGGAAATACATATATATGATCACAGTCTTCATTTCTGTAACTGGTCACATGGTTGTAGTTCATTTTAATCACTACTTTCTTCTACTACCTATTCCATGTCCCCTTTACCCTCAGCAAGCACTTCAGCTGGCTGTAGTTCTTTGCCAGGTGGGGTGATCCAAACCTTCATTCCTTAAGTTTCTAGGCCATTGACAATCCTGACTGTGTTGGGTTCTTGCAGTGTCCCAATGACTTTAATTACAGGACATGGGAGTAAGAAGAGATACCCTATGAGATATCTTGTATTGCAGGAAAACTCTTCTTTACTTTCATTGTGTAGTTGCAGTCCTATTTCCCCTTAATACTCAGGGGAATCACCCAGACAGTACAATGATTGCCTTTCATGCCTGTTGATTCAGTGGCATGAAATCCCAAAGTGACCAGGTGATAGTCTTAACTTCCAGTTCAAAAGGAATCATTGTTGCGTTCCCTGGGAGAAACACTCTTCCTTTTGGAACTAAGACTTGTAGACAAGCAGAGCTTAAGGTTGCAGGGACAGGAAACAAAAATTTTTCTAGTGTATCACTAGGGGTGTAGTGGGTGGTGCCACTCCTGTTTCCACCTTGATTCCTGGACTTGTGAATCCTGACTATGGAAGAAACAGCACTGTAGAGTGGATACTGATTTAGAGCATACAAAGCCTCTGGAGAACATTGCCTCAGCCCTGCACATGGTTCCCTAGCTGGTACCATAATTGGGCATTCTAAAAGCCATTCCACCATTCTATCAACCCAGCTGTCTGTGGATGATGGGGAACATGGTAAGCCCAGAGAATTCCATGAGATTGTGCACTCCCACACTTCATTTGCTGTGAAGTGGGTTCCTTGATTAGAAGAGATGCTGTGTAGAATACCATGACAGTGGATAAAGCATTCTGTAAGTCCATGGTTGGTAGTTTTTGCATAAGCATTGTGTGTAAGGAAGGCAAATCCATATACAGAGTATGTGTCTATCCCAGTTAGAACAAATTGCTGCCCCTTCCATGATGGAAGTGGCCCAACATAATCAACTTGCCACCAGGTGGCAGATGATCATCTTGGGGAATCTTTATTGAATGTTTAGTGGATTATCACCAAGATTCCCATATCCCTTGACCTTGAATCTCAGCCTGGCTGAGTTATGGAAGTCATCACATACATGTCAAAGCTGTTCACTGTGACAGTTTCTAAAATGATACTCATCTTATTTCATGCTTCTTAATTTTTTTTAGAAATGGATACATAAGGAAAATTATAGAATGGTAGAGTAAGGGTCTCCAAAAATCTACTCCTTTATGCAAGCAATGAAATTGACTGGTAGATTGTCACAGATGATATTTTTCAGAGTTTAAAATTCACCAAAGGCTAGCAACTATCTGAATATTGTTTATTCAAGGAAAACTGTACCCTTGATGATAGAAACAGAGATTGTAGCATTCTAACTTGACTTATTTCCATTCACCACTCTCCAGTTCAAAAATAACCTCAAAACCCAGCAGCCTGTCAGTCACCAAGTGGGTAATAATTGGATTGAATCTGTTTGAAAACTCCCATCTCCAGAGTAATGCCACCCATTTACGTGTCTCGCTGCTCTCTGGAAAGTTGCACTGTTAGAGCATTATTACTTCAGGTGACTCAGAACCTATTCTGTAAGAAAAGACTATCACCAAGGCTTGCCTTTCATAAAAATAAGACAGCAGCAATCGTTTAACATCTTCATTATTCAAATTGAGAAATTAGCAAATAATGTCTCAGACAATTTATACATATTGCATGAGGATCATTTAAATGCTCTATGACTTCCCCCACTCAAAGTAATGTTCTCCCACATATCCCCAGTATTCTTAAAAATATAATGTATTAGTTAGGGTTCTCTAGAGAAACAGAATCAACAGGGAACACTTGCAAATATAAAATTTATAAAAGTGTTTCATGTGACTGCAGGAACGCAGAGTCCAAAATTCACAGGGCAGGCTGTGAAGCCAACAATTCCGATGGAGGGTCTGGATGAACTCCACAGGAGAGGCTCACCAGCCGAAACAGGAAGAGCCTGTCTCTTCCCAATCCTCCTTAAAAGATTCCAGTGATCAGATTAAGCATTACTCTGTCAAAGCAGAAGACATTCTCCTTTGGCTGATTACAAATGGAATCAGCTGTGGATGTAGCTGACATGATCATGATTTAATTTTACGACATGTCCTCATCGCAACAGACAGGCCAGCACTTGCCCAACCAGACAAACAGGTACCACCACTTGGCCAAGTTGACACATGAACCTGAACATGACAGTCCACCCCTTGTCAGCTTGGCAGCTATACATACTACCTTAAACCATACCTAATTTTTAAATAAAAAACTATAAAACACACGATTTTTCTTTCACCTAGCAATATTCAACTGTTCTGCATATAACTGGAAACACATTAAATCTCTCCAGAATAAGGTGCAAATCCTTGGGTAATGTTCATTCTGCAACTTGATATCTTACAACTTAAATAGTATAACATGAACAAAACAGCATTACAGTCCTCATTTCTGTAGCTGATCACGTGGTCAAAGTTCATATTTATTACTACCTTCTTCCACTACCCATTCCATGTTCCCTTCACCCTCAGCAAGCACTTCAGCTGACCATGGTTCTTTGCCTGGTGGGGTGACCCAAACCTTCATTCCTGAAGTTTCAGAGCCATTGGGTGTCCTGCCTGGATTGGGTTGTTGCAGTTTTCCATTGATTTTAATCACAGGGCATGATAGTACTAAAAGACAGCTTAGGGGATCTCCTATGTTCCAAGAAAACTCTTCTTTATGCCCATTATGTAGTTGCAGGCCTACTTCCCCCTGATAGTCAGGGTCAATCACTACAGACAATAATGTAATCCCCTTCTTGGCTTGTTGATCCAGTGGCATTAGTAGTCCAAAGTGACCAGGTGGCAGTCTTAAATTCCAGTTCAATGGAATCACTGTTGTTTCTCTTGGTGGAAGCACTTCCCATTGTGGAACTAAAACCTGTAGACCAGCAGAGCTCAGGGTAGAAAGAACAGGGAGCAAAATTTTCCTAGTGGATCACTAGGGGTAATAGTGAGTGGTACTACTCTCATTTCCACCCCTTAGTTCCTGGACCCATGGATCCTGGCTATGGGAGAAACAGCACCATACAGAAGATGCTGATTCAGAGCATATACAGCTTCCTGGAGAACATTATCCCACCCTTTCAAGGTATTGCCACTTACTTGGCACCATAATTGAGTTTTCAAAGGGTCATTCCACCATTCTATCAATCCAGCTGCTTCTAGATGATGGGGAACATGGTAAGACCGGAGAATTCCATGAGCATGTGCCCATTCCCACACTTCATTTGCTGTGAAGTGTGTTCCTTGATCAGAAGCAGTGCTGTGTGGAATACCGTGATGATGGAAAAGGCATTCTGTAAGCCCACAGATGGTAGTTTTGGCAGAAGCATTGCATGCAGGGAAAGCAAACCCATATCCAGAGTATGTGTCTATTCCAGTTAGAATAAATTGCTGCCCCTTCCATGAAGTATGAGGTCCAGTGTAATCGACCTGCCACCGTGTAGCTGACTGGTCACCTTGGGGAATGGTGCCATATCGGGGGCTGAGTGTGGGTCTCTGTTGCTGGCATATTGGGCACTCAGCAGCGGCTGCAGCCAAGACAGCCTTGGTGATGGAAGTCCATGTTGCTGAGCCCATGCATAACCTCTATCCCTACCACCATGACCACTCTGTTCATGAGCCCATCAGGCAATGACAGGAGTTGCTGGGGAAAGAGGCTGACTGGTATCCACAGAATGGGTAATCTTATCTACTTGATTATTAAAACCTTCCTCTGCTGAAGTCACCCTCTGGTACACATTCACATGGGACACAAATATGTTCATGTTTTTAGCCCACTCAGAAAGGTCTATCCACATACTTCTTCCCCAGACCTCTTTATCACCAATTTTCCAGTTATGGTCTTTCCAAGTCCCTGACCATCCAGCCAAACCATTAGCAACAGCCCATGAGTCAGTATACAAACGCACCTCTGGCCAGTTTTCCTTCCAAGCAAAATGAACAACCAGGTGCACTGCTCGAAGTTCTGCCCACTGGGAGGATTTCCCCTCACCACTGTCCTTTAAGAACACCCCAGAAAGGGGTTGAGTGCTGCAGCTGCCCACTTTCAGGTGGTCCCTGCATATCGTGCTGAACCATCTGTAAACCAGGCCCAAGTTTTCTCTTCCTCAGTCAATTCACTGTAAGGAACTCCCCAACAGACCATAGCTCTGGTCTGGGAAAGAGAAGGTAATGTGGCAGGAGAGGAGACCATGGGCATTTGGGCCAATTCCTCATGTAACTTACTTGTGCCTGCAGGACCGTCTCTGGCTCTATCTTGTATATACCATTTCCATTTTACAATAGCGTGCTGCTGCGCACACCCAACTTTATGGCTTGGTGGGTCAGACAACACCAAGCTCATGATAGGCAATTCTGGTCTCATGGTAACTTGGTGGCCCATGGTTAAGTGTTCAGTCTCTACTAAGGCCCCGTAGCAGGCCAGAAGCTGTTTCTCAAAAGGAGAGTGGTTATCTGCAGCAGATGGTAAGGCTTTGCTCCAAAATCCTAAGGGTCTGCATTGTGATTCTCCTATAGGGGCCTGCCAAGGGCTCCAGACAGCATCTCTATTTGCCACTGACACTTCCAGCACCATTGGATCTGCTGGATCATATGGCCCAAGTGGCAGAGCAGCTTGTACAGCAGCCTGGACCTGTCGCAGAGCCTCCTCTTGTTCAGGTCCCACTCAAAATTAGCAGCTTTTCTGGTCACTCAATAAATGGGCTGGAGTAGCACACCCAGATGAGGAATATGTTGTCGCCAAAATCCAAAGAGACCAACTAGGCATTGTGCCTCTTTTTTGGTCATAGGAGAGGCCAGATGCAGCAACTTCTCCTTCACCTTAGAAGGGATATCTTGACATGCCCCACACCACTGGACACCCAGAAAATTCACGGAGGTGGAAGTCCCTTGTATTTTTTTTTGGATTTATCTCCCATCCTCTGACATGCTAATGCCTTATAAATATGTCTAGAGTAGTTGCTACTTCTTGCTCACTAGGTCCAATCAACATGATATCATCAATATAATTAACCAGTGTGATGTCTTGTGGGAGGGAGAAATGATCAAGGTCCCTGTGGATAAGATTATGACATAGGGCTGGAGAGTTGATATACCCTTGAGGTAGGACAGTATATTGCTGAAAGTATATTGCTGACCTTGCCAGCTGAAAGCAAACTGTTTCTGGTGGTCCTTACTAATAGCTATGAAGAAAAAAAGCATTTGCCAAATCAATAGCTGCATACCAGGTACCAGTGGATGTACCACATCTGGAACAGCAGCTGCAATTGGAGTTACCACCTGGTTGAGCTTACGATAATCCAGTGTCATCCTCCAAGACCCATCTGATTTCTGCACAGGCCAAATAGGAGAATTGAATAGGGATGTGGTGGGAATCACCACCCCTGCATCCTTCAAGTCCTTAAGAGTGGCAGTAATCTCTACAATCCCTCCAGGAATCCAGTATTGTTTCTGATTTACTATTTTGCTTGGTAGGGACAGTTCTAGTAGCTTCCACTTGGCCTTTCCCACCATAATAGCCCTCACTACATGAGTTAGAAAGTGAATGTGGGGATTCTGCCAGTTGCTCAGTATGTCTATACCAATTATACATTCTGGAAATGGGGAAATAACTGCAAAATGGGTTCAGGGGCCCACTGAACCCACTGTGAGATGGACCTGAGCTAAAACTCCATTGATCACCTGGCCTTCATAAGCCCCTACTCTGACTGGTGGATCAGAGTGATGTTTTGGGTCCCCTGGAATTAATGTCACTTCTGAACTAGTGTCTAATAATCCCTGAAATATTTGGTCATTTCCTTTTCCCCAATGCACAGTTACCCTGGTAAAAGCCTGTCTGTCTCCTGGGGAAGGCTTGGAGGAAGATTAACAGTATAAATTTGTGGCAGTGTAACAGGGTTCTCCCCCAAAGGGACCTGGCCTCCCCTTCATTCAAGGGGCTCTGGGTCTGTAAATTGTTTCAAGTCTGGAAATTGATTAAGGGGCCATGACTCTGTTTTTGTAATTCAGGTTAGACTTCTGTTCACCTGTCCTAGAATTCTTTTGTTTATACAGCTTGAACAAGAATTTAGTAGACTGCCCTTCTATTGTATTCTAGGTACCCCATCATTAACTAGCCAATGGCACAAATCTCTGTGAGTCATATAATTTTGACACCTGCTTTGAGTTTGCTGTCTATTGTAATAGTCACGTCTACACTATCTTTGGCGATTAAGTGCTGCCACCTGGCTTCTGCCAACTTGGGTTCCCATCATCTCCATTGTTTAAGGATTCCAGCTCAGTGACAGCAGTTCTTACAGTAATATCTGACCTATAGAGAAGTGCAACCACAGAGCTCTTTAGGAATGATGGTGCTAGTCTCACAAATTTATTTCTCACTGTTCTGGTAAAAGGTGCATCCTCCAGACATTCCTGGGGTGTAAAGCAGGCTTTGCATGATAAATCCACTCTAATATTCCAATCTCTCTAAGCCTCTGGATCCCCTCATCTCCATTATACCAGGGCAGTTCTGGCATTGCAACCTCAGGTAATGTTGGCCACCTTTTGATCCATGTTTCAACCAACCATCCAAACAAACTGTTAATACCTTTTCTAACCCCTTGAGCTATAACACTGAATGGAGAATCTATGCTTAGTGGGCCTATATCAATAAATTCAGCATGATCCAGCCTTATATTCCTCCCACCATTATCCCACACCCTTAAAACCCATTGTCACACATATTCCCCTGATTTCTGTTTATATAAATTGGAAAACTCACACAGTTCTTTCAGAGTATTATGGACCTCCTCATGTGTGATACTTTCTACCTCACCATTAGGGGCCTGTTGGGACTTGAGTCTAGTTATAGGTCTGGAAGAAATGAGGGATGGTGGGGGTGGGTCATGAAAAGAATTAGAAATATCTTCCAAGCTATTTGCTTCAGGGCCTTCATTTGCAGTTTCATCTGGTGAAACAGGATTAATCACTCTAGGGCTAATCCCTTCAGGAGGAGGTTGGGTGGCCAACTCAAGGCAGGCTGGAGGTGGGGCAGTTATGTCCTCAGAGCAAACTATTACAGGGTTATCTAGAGAAGACTCAGCATGACCTAGGGCTTCAACCTCACCCCTGACGTCATTATCAATCCATATGTCACCATACCATTTTTCAGGGTCCCACTCCTTTCCAATCAATGCCCTCACTTTAATGGCAGACACCATGCAAGACTGAGATTTCAGTTTAAGTTGTAAAGTTGCTACTCTAACAATAAGATTCTGAGTCTGATTTTGAGAGATCTCAAGTCTACGGCTACAGGAAATAAGATTTTCCTTCAGGATACTCATAGAAACATCTACATCTTTCAGATGGCGCTTAAGCTTCTCATTTGAAGCCTTCAGCCCAACCCTTTCAACCCTTAATGTATCCAGTGTATCTAACAACAACCTATCTCTATACCTCTTATTTCCACAAAACTCTGTAAAGGTGTCAAAAACATTATTCCCCAGAGCCTGGCTTCATACAAGTGAAGTATTAGGAGAATCGAATGGTGATATTTTGACTCTCTCTTTTGCCAACTCACCCCATGGATTGGGAGTGCTATTCTGATTATGAGAATCAGAGTCTTTAGTGCCTTTGAGTCCTGTCAGAGTAGAAAACCATTCATAAAAACCCATTTTTAAGATTCTGTTTCTTAAGAACCATAATGTATACCAAGATGTATTAGTTAGGGTTCTCTAGAGAAACAGAATCAACAGGAAACACTAGCAAATATAAAATTTATAAAAGTGTCTCACATGACCATGGGAATGTAGAGTCCAAAATCTGCAGGGCAGGCTGCAAAGCTGACGATTCCGTTGGAGTGTCTGGATGAACTCTACAGAAGTGGCTCACCAGCCGAAGCAGGAAGAGAGCCTGTCTCTTCTGAATCCTCCTTAAAAGGCTTCCAGTGATCAGATTAAGCATTACTCATTGCAGAAGACACTCCACTTTGGCTGATTACAAATGGAATCAGCTGTGGATGTAGAGGACATGATCATTATTTAATTCTATGAAATGTCCTCATCACAACAGACAGGCCAGCACTTGCTGAACCAGACAAACAGGTACCACCACTTGGCCAAGTTGACACATGAACCTAACCATGATGTACAACTTCTAATTTTTTAATAGTTTAAAACTTAAAACCAGTTGCAGAAATAATACAGAGCACTCCTGTCTACCCTACATACAGCTTCCCCCAATGATAAAGTCTCATATAACCATAACACATTGTCATTTTGAACCAGCTGAGGCTTTATTAACCCTATAAGGTGTCATTAATAATGAAAGGAAAATATACAGGTATTATATTTTGCTTGATTGATTGATTCAATTGTAGCTTAAAGCTATCCTTGTAATAAAATTAGAAACAATTTTAATTCACCTCTCAAGACATACAATATTTTCATTCAGTAATTGGGACACAGAAGCAATAGGGAGAGAATTGAGTAATGAACTAGGAGAGAGAAGAAAGTGATTTAACTCTTAACTTCATTAGTTTTGAATGTCTTATTTTCCTCAGCAATACAATGAGTATAAATTTGCTTGTCAATATCCTCAACTGAGATATTTGGAGGAAGAAAACTGTTTTATTGACAGATTGTGAAAATGTTTTTACATTTAAAATAATGTTCAAAGGGAAAGGCTGATATAATTAGACCTACCTTCTTTCATTGTTCTTTTATTTCATTAGGTCAATTTATTTGCTGGATCTACATGAAATTGAGTTAATAATTGTTAGGCACGAGGTCGTTAAAGGATTCCACATGAGACAGCAAGTTAAAGCTTAAGGGGTTTATTGCTAGAAAGAAACAGGCATAGAGCAAAGGTAGAGCAGGCAGGTGGCAGCCAGCAAAGCCTGTCAGCGAAAGGAAAGGAAAAATGGCTCCAGCTTTCATTCTGACATGTGGTGGTTTTAAAGGAAAATCACACCAAGAGGGGTGGGAGTGACGTGTGGCCACAGGCATCACTGGGAGATGTCAGGCTGGTGCAGATCACACCTCTCTTGGTTATCTGGTGTGGCCTTTGGTGGGGGGTGTTGGCACGCTTTTGCTCACTATCTTGCTGTCACATTAGATCCTGTCACAAGAGCTGCTGAGGGAGAAAAAATGAAGGGTCCCCCATGTCCCAGAATCCATTTTGTATGTTAAGGTTTATTTTCTGATATGTGACATTTCTGCCTTTTTATTTTAATAAAATTGACCAAAGATGTGATTAGATTGGGTGGGGGGGATGACTTAGCTTAGCTTGAAACAGTTTTTGGAGGGAGCAGGGATGTCGGGTTCTTTTTTTAGCTACCTCCTGCTGTGTCCAGGCAAAGTTGGGGAAGTAAAAATTGCTTTGAGCCAGGCAGAGGCATCATTAATTGGTCTGTGACAGGAACAGGTTTTAGTTTTTTTGATGTAGCAGGAGTATGTTAAAAACATTTTGCTGCTGTTGACCTGTGAACAAACTTAGATAGACATTGTAAGAGGGCAGGGGTTTAGGAGGATAATTAAAGTGGAGTGAGTTGTTAATAAGCTTTAAAGGGCAAAGGGATGAATTGATGAAATCAGTTATTTTTGGAGAGTTTAGTATCTTCAAGTTTCAGAGCTTCTTTAGCGTTGGAACAATTTGGAGGTTTTAAGTTTCTGAAAAACAAACTTAATAAATACATTAGATATTTTTTAGGGTTTCTAGGAACATTGTTGCTTGGGATTTGCCGTATTGTGGCAGTTTGTAATATCTGGCTGAAGTTTGCATAAGAATAGCCTGCAGAATAACCTCTTGGCTCAATTTGAAATTTCTTAGCCATTGAAACTCTATTTCTTTTCCCCCTTTTGGTCAGTTCATCCATGTTAGGGCCAGGCTTATCTTTGGAGCTTATGTCTCATAGTGCCAGGGCCAGCCATGTTCTGCAATGATAACATCTGTTATATTTTATGTTGTTAGTTGCCAGGTTTTTATTCCTAGAAGTTATGTCCCATGTTGGGGGGAAGTTTAGAGTTTGGCTTAGAGAGAGACCACATTTGTGCAACAGCAGAGAGGCACTGATTCTAAGTGGGTTTAGTTTACCATTGTAGAAATGAGTTTCATAAGGGCAAGCCTTAAAATTGAGGCCTTGGCTTCCTGGGGAATTCCTAATAGTTTTATTTTTCCCAGTTTCTTAAGGGACTTTACAGACACTCTTTTATTTTTTGGCCCAAACACCTGAAATGTAGAGTATAAAACATTAACCTATACAAAACATCAAGATTTTATTCCTTATTCCAGTTTTTATGTTAAATAAAGTTGAATTAGGTTGTTTAATTTATTAGACAGATTAGATTAGATAGTGCAAATTTTGGACAAAATAAACATTTTTCTTTTATCTTACACAAAAGTTAAAGCTTTAAAATACAGACAACATAATTTTTTACTCTGTATATTGATTTATTTTGATTTTAACTATATCAGTTTCATTACATCTTGAGGTTATATAAAGGGTTATATAAAGAGTAATGTATGTCAAAATTTGATGATAATTTGATGCTTACAATTTGAGCTTTAATTTTTATGTTTTTTTTTTGGGGGGGTGCAGGTCCAGGAATCGAACCCGGGTCTCCTGCAAGAAAGGTGGGCATTCTAACCACTGAAATTTTTTCAGAAATAAAAATATCAGTGTTCTAGTTTGCTAGCTGCCGGAATGCAATATACCAGAAACGGAATGGCTTTTAAAAGGGGTAATTTAATGAGTTGCTAGTTTACAGTTCTAAGGCCAAGAAAATGTCCCAATTACAAGTCTATAGGAATGTCCAATCAAAGGCATCCAAGGAAAGATACCTTGGTTCAAGAAGGCCGATGAAGTTCAGGGTTTCTCTCTCAAGCGAGAAGGCACATGGCGAACAAAGTCAGGGCTTCTCTCTTGGCTGGAAGGGCAAGCGGCAAATATGGCATCATCTGCTAGCTTTCTCTCCTGGCTTCTGGTTTCATGAAGCTACCCGGGAGGCATCTTCCTTCTTCATCTCCAAAGGTCACTGGCTGGTGAACTCCCTGCTTCGTGGTGCTGCAGCATTCTCTGCTCTCTCTGAATCTCTCATTCTCCAAAATGTTTCTGCTTTTATAGGACTTCAGAAACTAATCAAGACCCACTCAAATGGGTGGAGACATGTCTTCACCTAATCCAGCTTAACAACCACTCTTGACTAAATCACATCAACCAGGGAGATGATCTCATTACAGTTTCAAATATACAGTATTGAATAGGGATTATTCTACCTTTATGAAACGGGATTTATATTAAAACATGGCTTTTCTTAGGGGGCATACTTCCTTTCAAACCAGCACAATCAGACAGTTGTTTTATATTAAGAAATTATAGCAGAGGTTTTGTTCTATTATATTTTTACACATTTATCAGAGTTATGTTATTTAACAGACAAAATATGATATATATATATTTGTTTAACTTTTTTTTAAGTTGAACACATATATTTTTATTTTATTTTATTTTATACATGGGCAGGCACCGGGAATCGAACCCGGGTCCTCTGGCATGGCAGGCAAGTGTTCTTACCGCTGAGCCACCGTGACCCGCCCAACACATATATTTTTAGAGAAATATTACAGCAAAGCCGTGCAACTGACAATTGGCTGTTCTATGCTATGTAGTCTTTTTAAAATAATTAAAACCATGATTAATAACACCATACCATTGTGTAACATTATGTAGGTTAATATAAGGATATAACATTGATAGTGAGAATATTGCTAATTTTTAGGAATTTATACAATGTTTAAATATATGAATATTTTATTTATTTAAATTTACTTAGTAACAAGATAGAAAATTAATTTTTAAGCATTGTAATATATTTTAAACATATTTTATGCAATAAATTATTTTAGTACCTTTGCACCTTATTTATACAAGGTGAAAGAATAAATTATTTGTAACAGTTTTTTCCTAACAGTGAGAAGACTTGTTTTCTGAATTAAAGGATAATGCTAGCATAAACATTAATAAGGATATTATTTTGATGTAAAATATTTTAGACACAAAATTTGGATGAT
>PVIY010042640.1:0-20819 GCA_004026745.1 Myrmecophaga tridactyla | reverse complement strand
GAATTTTTTCACTACTTTTCAAAATGTCTACTATGTCATGGAGGCTAATAAAGTTTGAGAGAGTGCTGGTCTTCTCCAGATTCATTCTTTTGTTGTGAGCTTCTCCTTTCCTCATAGGAAATGCCTTTGGAATTCCTGGCTCCATTCCTAGCCTAAATATTAATATGACTTCATGGATAAGCCCATACATACAGACTCACTGCTTACCTTAGTCTACGAGAATCTTCACACATTCTGATTTCTTATTGCATTGAATTTCCATATTATTCATGGAAGGCTGACATTTTTTTGCATGCATGTGAATAATTTAAATGAAATTTGTGATTTGCATGCTATAGTAGTGATCAGTTCTAGCATGGCCTATTTATCTCCTGGAACACAGAATAATTCCAAAAGGAAAGCAAACTTTAGGCTCCAGCAAAGAGAAGTCTTTCCTATATGACACTTGAGTCTAAATTCTGGGGTTCATATGAATGAAAACTAATTGAAATCTTCCCCAATCCTCATCCAAATTGTTGACAAGGAAAATCTACTCTAGGGCAGGATGCAAATGTCAAAACAAATTGGCATTTACGGTCTTTTGATTTCTAAATTCCTGCCTCTGCATCCTTTCCCATATTTGAGGATAACAATGCAGAGACTAACTTTCAAGAGGAATAATGTTCATGCCAAACTCACTAATCATTTAGAAGACATTGACTAAGTTCACCACAACCAACTTATAATACCCATCCAAGAGTAAATGAATATCAAAATGTTCTGTCTTGGACTTTGAAGGCAGAAATGTATCTTCCATGCTTATACAGTCCTTATTCCAAATTCACAGTGTACACTTAAACACACCAGTGCAGATGTTGAGAATTTTTCAACAGCCTGACCATTAAATTTTTGCTCAGTAAAAGCTTTTATTCACTCATTCATTCATTCATTTTCATTAGAGAAGTTGCAGGTTTATGGGAAAAATGATACGTAAGGTAGCACTATATTTCACACTACTTGTAACGCCATGCCTTGGGGTGGTATGTTTGACATAATTGATGAAAACACATTTTTATAATTGTACTATTAACTATACCTTGCACGGATATTTAAAGATATTGAGATAACTATGTTTGCGTTCTATCTATAACCCTCACCACCTGGTGATAGTCTTTAAGTTTCTTAGGTATTTAAGTCTTCTAAGACTCTTTTTTTCATATATTAAAAGTTGGTTTTGGGTAGGCCACAGTGCCTCAGCAGGCATAGCTCTTGCCTGTCATACAGGAGACTCAGGCTCGATTCCCGGTGCCTGCCCATGCGAAAAAAAGAAAGAAAGAAAAAGTTGGTTTTAAAAATTCTAACATATATTTATAAAATGCTTACAAAACCTGAACTTTCATTAAATGTGTAAGTATAAAGAGAATCTAGAAGTGCTTATGGCATACACTAGATATTTAATAGATGTTATAAAACAGTATTTTAAAAATAAATATTTATTTTATTTGTTGTTATTGTTGGGTTGTGGAAGGAATATGCCTTGAAATAATCTTACCCACAACCCTCATTTGAGTTGAAGTAACTGAGGGTAAAAGAGTTATAGCAGGTTTTCTGATATCAGAAGCTGAGAAAGGGTGAAAAAATTACACTTGACAAATTCATTTTTCCACTACTAACTCTATTGTACAATCCTGATTCAAATATGTATTTTACTTTAGTTCACTAATACTCATTTAAAATATTTATGCTTAGCCAAAATCTTTAGAATCTTTGGTAAAGCCATCAGTCTTGTGTTTCTTTGTGACTCTGGAAAAAATAATTAGTCTAGGTTCATTCCAACCACGTTTAACACACAAATTCCTCATCCTAGGAGAAGAGCAGACAAGTTATTCTAAAATAGACTCCAAGAGCAAATGTCAATGAAGGAAAAAATGCTGACAAGTCATTCCTGAGTATATGTAAGGAAGGAGGGAAGATAGGGTGTGGAAGCCCTTGCTGATGCTGATACAATGTGCTCTGTTTTGTTTGCCTTATGTTCTTAGTGAGCAACTGATTAATTTACCACATCATTTCTGGCAGCAGCTTGTCTTTTCATGACTGGTAGCATTCGGGTGAGCTCAATTTGCACAAGGCAGGCTCCTCCTAGAGGTTTTGCTATAGGTTGTTCTGACTTAAACTTGAGTTTACACTATTGATACCAATTTAAGGCTTTCTGTGAGAAAGCTAAAAAAAAATGAGTATCATTATAGAGCCGATCTATCAGTTTCAATGTGATCTCAATGTCTTTCATTTCATAACTGCACTCTGAGTATTATAACCAAAAAGAGATATTCAGCTGTTGATTACATATGGTCCATGCTCCCAGATTTATTTCTAGAGAATACTGGATATATTTGTGTACATAATAAAAATTATGAGCTAATTTATTTCAGATTTGGAGTTATTTCTGCTTAAGAGTTGAACCTGAGGATTTTTACATAAATTAATGACAAACCAATCATAGAAGAACTAAAAATGAGCTACAGTTTTCACTAATCACTGCAAGGAGCACTTCAAAAGTTTTATTCTGGCTTTCATCAATCAGGAAAGCAACCAGCATTTTATATTCAAAAAATGGCTTACAGAAAAGAACCATATTTTTTTATATGATTTAAATAAGTCTTATTGTCCATACCCTAGTTTATCTATAATAAGACCCTACACATTCCCATTCTTCACCTCAAAAACATTACCTGGATTGCTTGTCTCCATTGATAAATCAGAACAAAACATTTGTTAACCAAACCTTGGATAAGCTTTTTTTCCTCCCCCTGGTTTCCCAAACTTTGCCTACTCTCTACTTGAACCAAACATCTAGTCCCTCCTTGAGGTCTTCTCTTGAATAATAGGCTGTCTTCAGCATAAAGTATTCTCTGATATCCTATCTTGTCACTGTGACCTTTGGGCCCATGTCTTCACGTCAAATCCTTTCTCACTTTGTTACCCTCTATAAAAGGAAAACTTTTGTTTTGCCCAACTTTTGAGATGCTTATTGATATTTTTAACAAAGTCTTCCCCTACCAAGTGCAGATGTATTTTTTTATTTGACAATATGATGACCAAAGAAATGAGGTAATATCACCAACTTTTTTCATCCAAAGAGAACACATGTAAATTATTGACTTTCATTGAAAAGCCACTACACAGGCACTATAAACTGACAGATTGCATAAGTGAAAGGTATACTATGCAAAGTGTTTTCAAACAAATAAATGTGCATTCTGCAAATAATCCCTTTTCAGGAAACCTGTAACACTACTAAATCTTTTTAACCCCACAGGAGGAGCCCTGGAACCAAGGACGTCCAACCACACAGTGATGAATGAATTCTTCCTCATGGGATTCTCTGACAGCAGTGAACTCCAGGTACTTCACACCTTTCTGTTTTGGATGACTTTCTTGGCTACACTCATGGGAAATCTTCTCATTGTTGTCCTTGTCAGTCTGGACCAGTGTCTTTGCACACTCATGTGCTTCCACTTAATGAAGTTGTCTCATTAATCTTTGTCTCATCTTGTCATAGTCCCCAAATCAATTCTCAATTTTCTTTCCAATGAGAGAAACATTTATTTCCTGGGTTGCATCTTACAGGTTTTGTTATTGATACACTTTGCTCTGTGTGAGTTGTTCATGATCATGGCCATGTCCTATGAACAGTATGTGGCCATTTGCCACCCACTGCACTATGACACCATCATGAGCTGAGGAGTCTGTGTGAGGATGGCAGCTGCCGCCTGATTCTTTGGAGGGTTCTTTGGCAGTTTATACTCAGCTGGCACCTTCACTTTATCTTTCTGTGGCCCCAGGAAAGTCCCAAAGTTTTTCTGTGATGTCCCCTTATTATTAAAGATTTCTTGCTGTAAGGCAGATATTACTATTGATATAAGTATAGTAATTGGGATATTTTGCTTACTTGCATTGTTTTCTCATATATCTATATTTTCAAGACAGTACTAAGCTTCCTATCTGTGTAAGGCCAGTCAAAACTTTCTCTACTTGCATGCCTTATCTTGTAGTTGTGACCACATTGCTCCTCATGGGAGCCATTGTCTATCTGAAGCCTGTGCCACAGTCCCCCACTTCTTGGACCCCATTATTTATAGACTCAGGAACAAGGAAATCAAGGCAGCTCTGAAAAAGTTCCTACGGAAACTTTGTGGCAATAAGAATTAGAGGAAATATAAAATTTTCCAAATGTTCAATATTTCTTTCTTATTATTAATTATGACTGTGATATTAGGTATGTAATGTAATACCTCTTATTTGACTTTTTCATATAATATTTGGTAGGTGGAATATGACTGTTTGTCATAAGTTTTGTCATGCCATATCATAGAATTTTCCTTAGTATAATTAAGATATCATATTCACTGTTGCAGATTATATTGTTCAAATTTATAGCTTTTATATCTTGCAAAAAACTGGATTATTTCTTTTTCTGTCTCATTTTTAGGCATTATTTTCGTGTCAAATTTTATCCAATTCAAAAATCTTAGAAAGATATAACAATAATATACATAAAAATACCTGCATTAATTTTCATGATTACATAGACTTATTAAATAGTTTTATTTAAATATACATATTATTATGTAGTGGAACTTCCGTTGCATAGGCACTATGTTTTAGAGAAATGATATTGTGTATCTTAAACATTATTATGTTCAAGATATTCCACACAACATAACTGACCACCAGTCTTCTTTGAATCATATACTGTAAACTTATTTTTATCAAAATGATGATTAACTACATTATTTCATATTATTTATTCATATCTAGTAGAAATACTGCTTTTAAAAGAAAGCAACAAAATTTGAAGAAAAATAATTTAAAAACAATTCATTACTTTATTTGACCCTTTTAAAGGACTCCAGTAAACTAATCAAGATGCATTTTGAATGGGTGGAGTCACATCTCCATCTAATCAAAGGCTACACTCACAATCATGAAGGTCATATATCCATGGAGTAATCTAATCAAAAGGCTACACACACACACACAAACACACACACATACACACACAATTGAGTGGTCTATCTCCATGGAAACAATCTAAGTTTTACACCATACAATGCTCAATCAAGATTAAACAATATGGCTTTTCTTGGGTACACAACACTTTCAAACCAGAACAGAGGGGAAGGTAAAAGGACTGAGAAATGACAACAGGTGAGAAATGTGCTTTCTTGGTTCTGTGCATCCCTCATGAGAAAGTCTCAGCTTTCCTGGCCTTGGCCAAGCAGGTGGACAGTCTTGAGTCCCAGGGTGGCCACAGAGTTCTCCTTTCCCTCTAATCCAGAACTTCCTCTTATTCATTCTGGAGTGCAGATCATCACTCTGCACCTTTCCACTTCCTCCAGTCCCCCTGGAGTGTTGGATTACAATCTGTCTGCTGGTAGCTTAGCTCTATGGTTCTGGAATAAAAATTCCCTCACCACCCTTGCCCATTGTTTGCATTTAAAATGCAGGTTGCCTCCATCTCCAGGTCCTGGCAAGCCATGTAATCAAATGTTAGGTTGGCAAAGCCCTGATTAAGGATGTAGCACATACCCCTTTCTTAAGAACTGTCCTAGATGCCATTGGCAAGGCCATGGCTAGTGTAGGGAATGAGGGCTCACTTTTGGGAGCAGGTGGCACATGAGAAAAGGAAAGTCCTAAACCTTGCCCATTTCAAAGGTTACTTCAGACTTCTGAGTTAAGAGTTGACCAGATGTAAATGGAGCTTGTCTGTACCCTGGATTCCTCTAGTCACTAATGGAGGTCTGGGCAAGTTACATGAGGATTTTGGAGGTGCATTTTCAAGAGCAATATGCTACCGAAGTGGGGAATGAGGTGGAATTTCAGGCACTCTCAGTAGCTTTGGAGACTTCCCAGACCACCTAACTTGCACCCTGAAGGCCCTGTGCTCTGGAAGACCCTTGACAGGCTTGTATCAAGATTTCCAAGTTATACCTTTAGTATTCAATGTGGACCCAGGAAATAGGAACAGGGTATGGATTAGATGGACACTTTATCTGTAAAGTTTCCATGGCATGGAGTCACCTAATCTCCCTTAAATATCATTAATTCTGCAGTGGAAATGTGACGTGGAGTACAGGTAAGGCATCACAAGCTCTGGGTAGCACTGTTGTGTCAGGGAGCAGTGATCCCACCTCATCCTCAGCTGGACTCATCTTTTAGATCCAGTAAATGGGCCCTTCTTAGCCTTGGCCCCAAATACCAGGACTACCCCTAAACCTAATCCTTACCCCAAGGTGTGGCCCTAAGACCTTTTTGAGTGAATGAGGGAATGTAAGCCCTGGAACCAAACCGTGATGCAGGCCTGCTTCCAGAGGGGAGCTGAAGACCTAGGGTCAGAGTTGCTTAATGGGTGGGTTGAGGGTGGGGGACTGGCCAAGTAGAACCAGGTAGCTGTGGGAGTGGCCAGGAGCCAGATAAGATCAGGTATGAATTTAGTGTAAATACAGGTGCCAATCTAACAAGAAGAAATCAAAGTTTTTTGTGAGGTACTATTTTAATAGAATACAAAATTACATGTAATAGAAGGCTTGCAACCCCACCTGCAAGGGGTCCCTGCTTGTTAATCTTCAGGTATTTGTATATGGTCAACTACCTCCCTCCCTGCATCTTAAAGTCCAACATCACCCAAAGCCTCTGCAGCATGGCCTAGCATACCTGTGCTCTCACTGCACCCCAATTCAGGCATATTCTTCCAACCATGCCTGTCTCACCGCCTGCACTATTCCTAGGGACTCATTCTGACATCACCTCCTCCATGAAGCCTGCCTTATTTGTACTCCCTCTGAAGTGGGTGCCTTTATGTGTTCCTATGATAACTCATCTCCGTGTCTACACTGAACATGTCATGCCCATCTCTACCCCCTTCCCAGCTGTAAGCTCCAAAGAGAAATGGACAGGGCTTGAACCATCTCCCCATATGCCTGGTACCCAGGCAGCCCTCTGTAAATACTTGTTGGATGGCTGCATGAACGGATACAGCTGAATGCATACCTGCATGGGATTCAGTCCCACATCCACTTTTGACCCATGGAACATCTGGCAAGTCACTCCACCCCACTGAAACTGAGACTGGGGGATAAAGACAATGGGGATATGACCCCTCTCAGAGTATTGACTCTGAACAGTTTTTACAAGTAGTCAGCTCTGGGCCTTCCTGACAGCATGCTCCACACTGGGAGCAGGTAAACAGCCACCATAGCATGTCCACTGTACAGAGGAGGACACAGGCCTCCTCCTCCATGGCTGATTCTCTGGAATCTGTGCTATGGTGGGGATGTGGGCAAATCTTCCACTAAGATTCTCCAGCTTTGGACGTCTTGACTTTTGTGAGACACACTGCTGGGTCCTATCACCCTGATCATTCCCAGCCTTAGGACAGGAGCAGCCCAAGCCTCATGGCAAATGCAGGGAAAGGCATAGCTCTTGCAGTGAATGGTTCTGGGTTCTGATTTTGTGTGATCTGGAGCAGCCAGTTGACTCCATCTTAAATCATGAATGAAGACCATTTGTGAGTATTCACTGGATTCACTCTCTTAAGCCAGACTTTCAATGCAGGCTGGTAAGATTATGCCGGGAGCAAACTGACTTGGAAGGACTAATATTTTTAAGCCTCCATTCCACTTCAAATTCCCTTAGGGTTGAGAATAATGAGACTGTCATGTCTCATTTCTCTCTAAAAATCACTGAGGGCTTTGGGAATCACAGTCTGAGTTCCAGTCTCCAACCCTCTCGTTGTTCATTTTACTGCCACTAATCATCCCTCCTTTGTTCCACACCACCATGGCAGTCAGGGTGGAGGAGCTGGTGGAGCATCTGAGGCCTTCCTTTCAGGACAGCGAATTTTCCTAAGTCAACAAATTCTTGGGAACTTATTGAGTTTTGCCAACACCCAATATGTCCTAAACCTGCATGATAAGTGCTTGCCCCTCCAAAGGACAATTATGAATTTGCCACCCACTAGCTAAATGTCTTGGGAATGTCACACCCCTATAGACTCATTTTGCACCACTAAAAAGTGGATGGCAAGAAGACCAACCATCTAGAGTTTTCGTAAGTACTAAGTGAATAATCCAGGGAAAGTGCTTCCTGGTTTAATGGGAAGTGGTATTGGAGGAGCAAAGGTGGTTCATAGGCAGCATTTGTCTTTAGTTCATGAAGAACCTTTCTATATCCTCCCTTTGACCTTTGACATTGGGAAATCTTGTTTTGTCTTTGTAAAGAAGGTTTACAAATCCAACTGAGATTTGTGAATCCCAGAAACATCTGCTTGCTTTTGCAAAAACAGAGACCACTATAGGCTGGCAGAGGTGTCTCAATGGACTCAGACATTCAGTAAGGTGCAGCTTAGGGCCCCTTCATTTAGAAATGTAAAAAGAATGCCCATTATATGTGAGAACACTTTTAGGCACTCAGCATAACTCAGTGAAAAAAGCAAACAAAATTCTTGCTCTCCTGGCATGCACTTTTGTTGTAGAGTCAGGAATTAACACTAGTCACCATAAGCAGGAGTTGTGACTTTGGTAGCACCTGGAAACATGTGCTCATCCCTATCCCACTGAGACAAGGTGTCATCCAGGGCACCATTCCTTTCTTGGGGACATTTCTCACTGATCTGGTGAGGCTGGACACACTGCCATTCAAGATTATCTGGATGTGAGTTAGCCTGGGGACTGGGATGAAGGGGAGAGGGCTCCTGATGTTTGAGAGGAGAAGTTTCTTCTCTGGGATCCCGGAGCTCTCAGCTGTAGGCAATCTGCCTCTCCTGAGAGCCTCACAGACACTCTGGGAAGCTGGGGTGCATGGCCATCTTACAGAAGTGTCAATGAAGGCTAGGATTAAAGGGCATCTCTACATCTGTAATCAGAAGGAGGTACTGGAAGGTCACTTTGTCTCCACTTCTAAGTCCTATCATGGCACCAAGGACTCTGCCTAAGTCATCCCTGGTGTAGCTGCCACCTGCTGGTAAATCCCACAGTCAGGCAGCATGACAGGGATTGAAAGGGGTAGTAGTGGCTGGGGGACACTTTATAGTGGCTGTTAACTGTCTGCCTCCCAGGAAAGGATGGTGAAATTCACCAAAAGGAGGAAAGTGAGCAGTTGTGGAAGTCACTGTGGGAGTGGCATTTGGATGTGTATTAGCTATGGTTCTCTAGAGAATCAGAATCAGCAGAAGATAGATATAAATACAAAATTTATAAAACTGTCTCACACAACTGTGGGGATGTACAGGACAAGGTCTGTAGGGTAGGTTGCAAGCTGGCAGCTCCAGTGAAGGTCCTCAATGAACTCTCAGGAGAGGGTGGCTGGCTGAAGCAAGAAGAGTGACTGTTTCCTCTGAATCTGCTTTAAACGACTTCTGGTGATTGAATGAAGTATCACTTATTGAAGAAGACACTCTCTTTAGATGACTACATAGGCAATCGGCTGTGGATGCAGCCAATGTTATCATGATTTAAGTCCATGAAATGTCCTCATGGCAACAGACAAGCCAGCATTTCCCTTACCTGACAGCCAGGCACCAGCACCTGGCCAAGCTGACACAGGAACTGAACATGACAGTCTACCTCTTGTCAGTGTGGCAGCTATACACATCACCTTAAAGCATGCTCTAAATAGAAAGCAATATCTCTCTAAATAGAAGACAATTAACAGACACATTTTTTCCTCGTCTAACAATACTCAACTGTCCTACATACAACTGGAAATACATTACATCTCCCAGAATAGGGTGCAAGACCTTGGGTAATATCCACTCTTAAACTCGATATCTAACAACTTAAGTACTATAACATGAACAAAACAGCATTACAACCCTCATTTCTGTAACTGGTCAAGTGGTCATAGTTCATATTTGTCACTACCTTCTTCCACTTTCCATTCCATCTTCCCTTTGCTGACAGCAAGCACTTCAGCTGGCCATGAATCTTTGCCTGGTGGGGTGAACAAAACCTTCATTCCTGAAGTTTCAGAGACATTGGTAGTCCTGACTGGATTGGGTTTTGCAGTTTTTCATTGATTTTAATCACAGGGCATGGTAGTGTTAAGAGATGCCTTAGGGGGTCTCCTATGTTCCAGGAAAACTCTTCTTTACCTCCATTGTGTAGTTGCAGTCCTACTTCCCCCTGATAATCAGGGTCAATCACCCGCAGCTAGTAAAGTAACCCCCTTCTTAGCCTGTTGATACAGGGGCATGCGTAGCCCCAAATGACCAAGTGGTAGTCTTAGATTCTAGTTCGATGGAATCATTGCAGTTTCTCTTGGTGGAAGCACACCCCTCCTGGAACTAAAACATGTTGACCAGCAGAGTTCAAGGTAGCAGCGACAGAGAGTAAAACTTTTCCTAAAGGCTCACTGGGGATAATAGTAAGTAGTGCCACTCTCATTTTCACCCCTTGGTTCCTTGACCTATGGATCCTGGCTCTGGGAGAAACAGCGCCATACAGTGGATGCTGATTCAGAGCATACACAGCCTCTTGGAAAATATCACCCCAGCCCTGCAAGGTATCGCCATCTGGTTGGCACCATAATTGAGTTTTTAAAAGGCCATTCCACTGGTCTATCAATCCAGCTGCCTCTGGATGAGGGGAACATGTTAAACCAGAGAATCCCATGAGTATCTACCCATTCACACACTGCATTTGTGGTGAAGTGGGTTCTTTCATCAGAAGCAATGTTGTATGGAATACCATGATGATGGATAAAACATTCTGTAAGTCCGCGGATGGTAGTTTTGGCAGAAGCAATGCGGGCAGGGAAAGCAAACTCACATCTGGAGTATGTGTCTATTCCAGTTAGAACAAATCACTGCCCCTTCCATGATGAAGTGGTCCAATGTAATCAACCTTCCAACATATAGCCAGCTGACCACCTCAGGAAATGGTGCCATATCAGGAGCTGAGTGTGGGTCTCTGCTGCTGGCAGATTGGGCACTGCTAAGTGGCTGTAGCCAAGTCAGCCTTGGTGACTGGAAGTCCATGTTGCTGAGCCCAAGCATCACCTCCATCCCTACCTACCACCATGACCACTTTGTGCATGATCATATTGGGCAATGGCAAGATTGCTGGGGAAAGAGTCTGACTGGTATCCACTGAATGGGTCATCTTATCCACTTGATTATTAAAACTTTCCTCTGCTGAAGTCATCTTCTAGTGTGCATTCACATGGGACACAAATATCTTCATGTTTTTAGACCACTCAGAAAGGTCTATCCCCATGCCTCTTCCTCAAACCTCTTTCTCACCAATTTTCCAATCATGCTCTTTCCAAGTCCCTGACCATGCACCCTAACCATTGGCAAAAGCCCATGAGTCAGTGTACAAATGCATCTCTGGGCAGTTCTTCTTCCAAGCATAATGAACAGCCAGGTGCACTGCTCAAAGTTCTGTGCACTGGGAGGATTTTCCCTCACCACTGTCCTTCAGGGACATCCTGGAAAGGGGTTATAGTGCTGCACATGTGCACTTTCGTGTGCACCTGCATATTGTCCAGAACCATCTCTAAGCCAGGCCCAAGTTTTCTCTTCCTCAGTCAATTCACTGTAACAAACTCCCCAGGAGGCCATAGATCTTGTCTGGGAAAGAAAAGGTACATGACAGGAATGCAGATCATGGGCATTTGGGCCACTTCCTCATATAACTTACTTGTGCCTTCAGGAACTGCTCTCACCCTACCTCATATATACTTTTTTCCATTTTATGATGGAGTGTTATGGCACATGCCCAAGTTTATGGCTTTGTGCATCAGGCAACTCGGTCTTATGGTAACTTGGTGGTCCATGGTTAAGCATTCAGTCTCTACTAAGGCCCACTAGCAGGCCAAAAGCTGCTTCTCAAAAGAAGAGTTCTTATCTGCAGCAGATGGTAAGGATTTTTCTGAAATTCTAAGGGTCTGTGTTGTGATTCTCATATAGGGGCCTGCCAAAGGCTCTAGACTGCATTCATATTTGCCAATGACACTTCCAGCACCACTGGAGCTGCTGGATCATATGCTCCAAGTGGCAGAGCAGCTTGTCGCAGAGCCTCCTCTTGTTCAGGTCCCCACTCAAAATTAGTTGCTTTTCTGGTCATTCAATAAATAGGCCAGGGTAGCACATCCAAATGAGGAATATGTAGTTACCAAAATCCAAGGAGATCAACCAAGCATTGTGCCTCATTTTTTATCATAGGAGGGGCCAGATGCAGCAACTTAACCTTCACCTTAGAAGGGATATATTGACATGTCCCATGCCACTGGACACCTAGAAATTTCACTGAAGTGGAAGGCCCCTGTAATTTTGTTGAGTTTATCTCCCATCCTCTGACACGCAAATGCCTTACAGATAAATCTAGTGTAGTTAATACTTCTTGCTCACTAAGTCCAATCAACATGATATCATCAATATAATGGACCAGTGTGATGTCTTTGGGAGGGAGAAATGATCAAGGTCCCTGTGAATAAAATTATGACATAGGGCTGGAGTGTTGATATACCCCTGAGGTAGGACAGTGAAAGTATATTGCTGACCCACCCAGCTGAAAGCAAACTGTTTCTGGTGGTCTTTACTAACAACTATTGAGAAAAAAGTGTTTGCTAGATCAATAGCTGCAAACCAGTTACCAGGTTGATGTATTGATTTACTTCAAGCAATGATACCACATCTGGAACAGCAGCTGCAATTGGATTCACCACCTGGGTGAGTTTACTATAATCCACTGTCAATCTCAAAAACCAATCTGTTTTCTGCATAGGCCAAATAGTAGAGTTGAATGGGGTTGTGGTGGGAATCATCACCCCTGCACCCTTCAAGTCCTTAAGAGTGGCAGTAATATTTGTAGTCCCTCCAGGAATCTGGTATTGCTTCTGATTTATTAGTTTGTTAGGTAGGGGCAGTTCTAGTGGCTTCCACTTGGCCTTTCCTACTATAATGGCCCTCACTCCTCGAGTTAGACAGCCAATGTAGGGATTCTGCCAATTGCTCAGTATGTCTATTCCAAATATGGATACTGGAACAGGGGAAATTACTACAGAGTGGCTCCAGGGATCCACTGGACCTACTGTGAGATGGACCTGGGCCAAAACGCCATTGATCACCTGACTTTCATAAGCCCCCAGTCTTATTGGTGGACCAGAGTCATGTTTTGAAATGACTGGTTCAGAAGGAATCAATGTCCTTCTGAACCAGTGTCTAAAAACCCCTGAAATTTCTGATCATTTCTTTTTTCCCAATGCAGTTACCCTGGTAAAAGGTCATAGGTCTTCTTGAGGAAGGCTTGAAGGAAGATTAGCACTATAAATTGACATTGTAAATAAGTGCCACAGGTTCCTCCCCCATATGGACTTGTCCTCCCCCTCATTCAAAGGGCTCTGGATTTGTACACTGTGTCAAGTCTGGAAATTGATTCAGGGGCCATGACTCTCTGTCTCTGTAATTCAAGTTAGACTCCTGTTCACTTGACTTAAAACTCTCTTGCTTACATAGCTCAAACAAGAATTTGGTAGACTACCTATCTATTATACATCTAGGTACCTCATGCTCTATTATTCAATGCCACAAGTCTCTACAAGTTCGACTTCTGTTCACTTGACTTAGAACTCTTTTGCTTATGGTTCTGGTGTTTCAACCTCAGTCACCTTTGGATCCATGTTTCACTCAACCATTCAAACAAATTGGTAATGCCTTTTCTAACCCCTTGAGCTATAGCATTGAATACAGAGTGCTTAGTGGGCCTATATCAATAAATTCAGCCTGACCCAGCTTTATATTCCTCCCACCATTATCCTACACCCTTAAAATCAATTGCCACACCTATTCCCCTGATTTTTGTCTATATAAATTGGAAAACTCATGCAGTTCTTTTGGAGTATAGTGTACCTCCTCATGGGTGACACTTTGTATCTCACCTTCAGGGGCCTGTTGGGACTTTAGTCTAGTTATAGGTCTGGAAGAAATGAGGAGTGGTGGGGGTGGGTCATGGAAAGGATTAGAAGTATCTTCCAAGCCAGTTGCTTCAGGGCATTCATTTGCAGTTTCATCTGGTGAAACATGATTAATCACTTCATGTTGAATCCCTTCAGGTGGAGGTTGGGTGGCCAACTCCTCATGGCAGGCCATCTCCTCAGGGCATAGGCTGGGGTTGCTATGTCCTCAGGGCAGACTATTACAGGGTTATCTAAAAGATTGAGCTTGACCTAGGATTTCAACTTCACAAACATCATATGATGCCATCCCAGTTTTCAGGGTCCCATTCCTTTCCAATCAATGCCCTCACTTTAATGGCAGACACCATGTGAGGTTGAGATTTCAGTTTATGTTGTAAAGTTGCTACTCTAACAATTAGATTCTGAGTCTGACTTTCAGAGATCTCAAGTTTATGGCTACAGGAAAATAAAATTTTCCTTCAGGGCACGCATAGAAACTTTTACATCTGTTAGACAGCATGTAAGCTTCTCATTTGAAGCCTTCAGCTCGTTTCTTTCCCTCATCAATATATACAGCATATCTAACAACAACCAACCAATATCTCTGTACCTCTTAATTCCACAAACTCTGTAAAGGTGTCCAAAATACTATCTCCCGGACCCTGGCTTCGTGTAAGCAAACAATTAGCAGAATTGAATGGTGGTATTTTGACTATTTGTTTTGCCAACTCACCCCATGGATTGACAGTGTCATTCTGATTATGGGAAACAAAGTCATTAGTGCCTCTGAGTTTAGTCAGTGTAGAAAATCAATCATAAAACCCATTTTTAAGATTCTGTTTCTTAAAAACCACTTCTGGTACCAAGCTAGGGTTCTCTAGAGAAACAGAATCAGCAGAAGATATCTGTAAATATAAATTTTATGAAAGTGTCCCATGTAACCATGGGGATGTAGAATCCAAGGTCTGTGGGGCATACTGTAAGCTGGCAACTCCAGTTAAGGTCCTCAACAAACTCTCAGGAGAGGCAGGCTAGACAACCATGGGGATGTAAGGGTCTAAGATCTTTAGGGCAGGTCACAAGCTGGGAAGTCCAATGAAGGTACTCAATGAACTCTCAGGAGAGACTAGTTGGCTGAAGTAGGAAGAGTAACCATCTCTTCTGCATTCTCCTTAAAAGCCACCCAGTGATTAGATTAAGCATCAATCATTGCAGAAGACACTCCCTTTAGCTGATTACAAATGCAATCAGCTGAGGATGGGGCCAAAGTGATCATGATTTTAGTCTATAAAATGTCCTTATAGCAACAGACAGGCCAGTGTTTCCCTGACAAGATAATTGGGCACCTGGCCAAGCTGACACATGAACCTGACCATGACAAAGTGGGTGGTGGAAATAAGAGACCTCTCTGTGCAGGACACCACTGGATTTCATGCTCCAACTGGCCCCCATCCCACCCAGTAAGCCCATCCAGGCCTCCTCCTTCCCTCTGTTCCCCGGGATACAAGTAGTCACTGCCATCAAGCATATCCAGATTGTCTGCTGCTAGGCTGCTCTTGTATCCACCCATAATTTGGGGCACCATGAAGTTGCTCAGCAAGACTGAGAGTTACAGCCAAGACAGAAAACAGGTGATAGAATATGCTGGCTATCCCTGGTGGCTCCTTGGTCAGCATCAGACCTGTTGCCTAAAGACAACTGGAGAACCAGATTGTGAACCACTATGATGACATGGGGAAGGAAACCTGAGATGTGACCCTAGAAGCCTCATAGGTGCCACTCTATCCCATAGCTACCACCTGTCTCTAGAGCTGAAGACCCCATCCCAGTTGGCCAGAAAATATTTCTATGCCAAATATCTGCCTGATGAGTTCAAGGCTTTGTATGACAAGTGAGTTCCTGGTTCATGGCTGGCAAGTATGGGCTGCCTGAGGCTCAGGGAAGCTCAAGGCTAAGCATGTGCTCAGAGTCAGGCAGCTGACCAGTCTGACCAGCCCTATAATTAGACTATGTCAACTGATCAACTCAAGCCCCATTTTATATCTCTGTGTAATAGCATGATGCTAAATGATCTCTCAGACAACTGGAGTGAATGGGGTACTACTGATTGACAGCCTCTAGGAGGGTCCCCAGTGAACAGATTGCAGTGATTGCAGAGGGAGGTTTGCCATATCCCTGGGAGAGGCACTCATATTAAATTGGTCCTTCCATCCAGCCATCATGCCACTAAAGCTGAACTCAGATCTTATCCCACTGACCAATTTAAGCACAACTGATATCTGAGCATCAGGGTTACAGCCCACATGGTCAGGGCACACTTGGCTGCCTCCTCTGCATCTGGTGGGGAGAAAATCAATATGAGCCTTGTCCCAGAGCTTCCTGAAGCCAAGAAAAGAAGGGAATTTCCAACACCTGCCTCTTAGAGCTCTTTTCAACCTTTCTCCTTTGGATATAAGCATTCCCCTCTCTGCAATCACTAAAAGAGACAAAAAGTCCCAGCTCCATAATAAAGCTTTAGAAGCCTCTTAGAACTGAATGCAACTCCACGGCTTCTGCTGTCCCCATTGTCCCTGAAGTCCAGGAGTTGAACACACTGTAATTCCAAGAGAATCAGGCATCAGCTCACCCTCTACCCACACTTCCTCCTCCTGGCATCCACAGCTCCCTCTCCCCCTAGGTCTCCAGCTGCAACTCTTTCTGGCCTCCAACAGCATCTTCCTTTTTGGGCTTTCACCTTGCCTATTGTTGCCTGGCATGCCCAAATGCATTCTTCAGGGGTTTGCATCACATCTCCTTGCTGCTGCCCTGCAACCAGAAGGGGATGGAGGTGATTCTGCATCTTCTGCTATGACCTAGACAAGAACTGTAGCATCAAGGAGACGAGCACCCTGGTGAGCATGAGGGACTGAGCATTCTCTTGATCCATCCACAGCCTTCTGTGGATTATGAAGTCTCTCTCAGGACTACGTTCATAGGAAGCCAGTTCTTGACTAGAAGTCAGCAGACCAACACTGGCAGGAGACAGATGGTCCCTATAGTATCCCAAATGTACAGAGGACCCTATGACAACCAACCTCATCACTGGCTGATGCTAAGAAGCCATGTAGGAGTGGGTTGTGACCAATCAGTTTCCTCCAGCTCTGAATTACTGATGCCCTAGAACAGTGGCCCTTTGCTTACTCCCAAACAAGCAATGAATCACTACTTCATTGCACAGTGTTCACCACCCTGTCTGATCTGCTCCAAATGCCCTGTTCAGTATGCCTGACACTTCTGTCCCATGTTCTTACCATCTTCTTCACTCTGGAGGCACTCCAAGCCTTTACCAACCTGAAAACCACCGCTGCCTGTACTGTTCGTTCCTGTAATTTACACTCACCTTTTGGATTCACATTGGAGGCATTTGTGCAAATCATAGCCTTGGGGTTAGGTTGACCTGGATTCAAACACATGGCTGGGCCAAACCCACAGTTGGCCATGGAATAACCCTGTGACAGACAGGACAACGTCTACTTAGCTCAGAGCCTCAATTTCCTTGAATGCAAAGTAGGGTCAGTGACCCAACCTCCTGAGTGTGTGTTAAATGCAGAGGAGATGATGGTTTCTACAGAGGAGGCCAGACTGCCTGAATGCATGTCACTCAGGGAGAGGTCTCTGAAAGTAAGCAGGAATGACAGTGACAGCTTAAGACAATGGCTCTGAGTCCCATGTTTGTGGCTGGGATGGGTGATCTAGAGCTGTTGGTGCTGTTGGCTCATCTCCAAAATGTGATGGATTCACAGAGTGCCAGGGAGACTTCTTCATGACAGTAATTGTCTCCAAAACTCACTCAGCCCTGCTAGTGGGGCCCATCTCTCAGGGCTCCCTCATAGCCACTCCAATACCAGCCACACCTTCAGCTAGGGACAGACTGGACCTCCCATTTGACAGCAAGCACAGGGGGAAGGAGAAGGAAGCGGAAGAGGAAGGGGCTGCCTGGCCTCATCATCTGCCCAGACTCACCAGTGTTGCCTGCCTCCAGGCCCACCCTTTCATCTACAGGTGACATCTGAGAACTTGGCAGTGGATGAGGTGAGGAGATACTGGTAGCAACCTTACCACCACCCCTCTTGTCTCCAGGTGTTCTACATCTTTCTTCACTCACTAGGCCTAGTGCCAGAATGACCCCACCTGGCTGTGCTCTGGGTGGCCCCAAGCCTCAAGGGCTATGAGAGCCACTGAAAGAGCCACTGATGTATATGTGACCATTGGGATAAGAAGAGCCATTGGAGCATCACATGAGTGTGTACAGCAAATCAGTGTCACATCTACCTCTGCATACTGGGCCATAGCCAACAGGAATGACTGCCCTGCTTACATGAGCCCCTTGGCCAACCTAGATAGCAGGACCCACAGATGCATGCATTCCCTACAGCCACACTGGGAACTGGGCCCTGGAGCTCAGATCTCACGCCTGCGTAATTTGCCTGGGTGGGGCTTGGACCTTCTGGGGATGCTCTCTACCCATTCTGACCCGAACCACAGAGCATGGGCTGAAACAATAGCAAGGCCAGAGCGTGCAGCAGCATGGTCTTGCAGCAATGACTGATGAGCTTGGCATTGGCACATACTCACAGTGACAAGGTGCAATTTGCTCTGGGTCTGGGATGTGGGTGGAGGGTGGGGAAACTGCCTCGAGCCCAACCACCGGGCACCAGCTACACTGCCTGGCCAAGGCAAACAGCCATGAGAGCTTTGGACCATGGAGGAGTGGCCAAAGTTGAGACAGGATAGATTCCCAGATGAGTGCTCCACCCTGGCACTCTCCTCAGGGTTAGAGGTGGTAGAAGAGCCACCTGCCCACACCCACACCCCATACACAGTGGGGATTTGGCACATTCTCCCTGAGCACCCAGTTGAGCAGTTCCATATCCAACTATTTAGTATAAAATTAGGAAACTGATACCCAGAGAGAGGGAGTGATTGACCCATGGCTCAGAGATGGGCAGAGTCCAGGCTGTAAAGTAGGATTTCAGCCTCTAAGCCAGGGCTCAAACACTCCCATGGAGTTTTCAGCACAGGGAGAAGCCTCCAGAACTTGTCTCTCAGCCAGGAGCAAAAAGCAGCCTCAGACCACTTATCTGGTGGATTGCAATCTGGTAAGATTCCTGGAAGCAATTGTCTCTTCTCTTCCTCTTCCAGCTCCACCCCACAGTCAGTCCTCAGGCACTCCTCTTTTTGAAAACTGAGGGATTAACACAAGGGATACAGTTTCCTTGGGATCAAAGCTTTGGGTAACTTGTCACTTCTGTCCTTAACTCAACTGGAAGAGAGGACACCAGGTCTGTTCTCAGCCATCTCAGCATTTTCCCTTATGATCACTGAATTGATTAATGGACAGTCATATAATGGTATTTCTAGAGCCCTATGCTCCAAAGCAACAAGAAACTCTCCTCTAGATCAATGTCTCTACTGAGATACTAAGATTCTTCAGGAAAAAAAATTAAATAAGGACAATACCATCTGAGCATTGGTCTTTTTCATAAGTACCCCCAAATAGATGGGATCCAAACCTAAAGTCAGTCTGGCTGATCTATAACGATGAGGTCACTCATGTTGTCACTGCAATTGAGTCAGGAGACCCAAGCCAAGACCAGCCCCTCCTTTAGGTGGTCACAGGTAGAGAATTATGGCAGGCACTGGCTCAGCCTGTTGAACAGTGCCCTGTTTAATGGATTCACTAAGCCAAGCATCCTTTCTTCAGGAAATTTTAGCAGACCCTGATCCATTTTCCATATCTCCAACCCTCACTCCCAGATGACAACTTTTGAAAGCAGCTCTCTTGCTGACTAGGAAATTTCCATTAATCTTAGTTGTAACCTATATGCTTTGTTTCCTGATGCTACACTCTGAAATTGCACTCTGTAACTATAGCAACTCCTGAATGACCTTGCTCATATCCCCTTGTCTTTTTTTGCAACTTGAATTTGGGTGCCCTTGCATGTAATCTACTGAGATCTGGTATCCTTGCATTTAACCCTTATTGATTAATATAAGTTAGTTCAGAACCAAACACCTCAAATTCCTAAATTATCTTGCTGAACCAAGGCAGTTCTAATCAAAGTTAACACACCTGACGTGGAGCAGTCAAAATATATACTCACTTTTTGCATACTCAGCAGTTAGCAACAGAAAAAGATGCACTTAACCTTCAGCAAAATGTGTAGGAATGTGCACAGAACACCGCCAATAAGCGAGGCTCACCCAAGTCTTAAATTTGGGGTTCATCATGCACACAGGTCTGGTGTGGGTCCCAACATGAAGAGCAAAGTTTATTCCCATGATATGGGAAGTTCCCAGGACATAAAGATTATTTTTCAGTAGGACCAGCCAAGTTAGTTATAGAACTCATCCATTATAATTATTCAATGAGAGGAGATGAAAAAATTACAATTGTTTATTGACAAACAAAACACTATCCATTTTGAAAGCAGACTATAACCCCAAGTAAACAAGCAATATATAATATCTGAAAAATCTCGTATTAACAGTCAGAAAACATATCATGATTGTCTATCATTCATCTGTGATTATACAGAGGGATAAAGAGGTTGAATTTGGTCCAGTGGAAAAATATGGCCAAAGTTTTTCTGTAAAAGTATCAGTGAAGGTGTAAATATGAGATCTGTTACCCATATTATAAAATGAAATCTCTCCCAAATCATAATCCAGAAAAATGCCAATCCGTATGAGTTTCACACTACCCAGGGCATCAGAAATATTTGACCACTGATGAATTTGCCAACATCCATCCTTTGGTGATGCAGATGGAATAGCATTTCGTGGGAAAGAGTCTTTACACACCCCTAAGGACCATTCGCCTCTGCCTCGTATTTCTACCTGCC
>PVIY010042639.1:0-20831 GCA_004026745.1 Myrmecophaga tridactyla | reverse complement strand
ATGAAATCAGAAAGAAAGATAGATGTTAAAGATTGATATGGTATAATCTAGGAATGCCTAGATAGTATAATAATAGTGAAATGTACAAGGTACAATTTTAAAAATGTTTTTTGCATGAGGAAGAACAAAGGAATGTCATTATTGCACGATACTGAAAATAGATGGTAATTAATATTTTAAAATGTCACCTTCTGTGTGAGACTAAAGCAAAAAATATTTATTAGTTACAAAACTTATATTTTGACTAGTGCATTTCCTAATATAACTTATGTAGATAGTTTGATTGAACACCATAAGCACTTGGAATCTCAGGTAGGACATGAGATTTTGCTGGTTTGTCCAGAGTGATGCCCCGATGAATCCCAGAGTGATTCGATCAGTGAGTGGAAAAGTATATGCAAAGCCCCCTTTGGGGAGTGGTGAGAACGGGGAGAAATTCAACTTCCCCAAGTTGAATTCTTGATATTCTCACAAGCAGTGAGGACAACCAAAGCTATAGGCAGAGCCCCCAGTCTTGGGGTTTGTTGATATGAAACTTAACCCCGCAAAGGATAGGTCAAGTCTACTTAAAATTTAGGCCTAAGAGTCACCCCCAAGAGAGCCTCTTTTGTTGCTCAGATGTGGCCCCTCTTTCCAGCCAACACAATGAGCAGTCTCACCACCCTACCCCTCTCTACGTGGGACGTGACTCCCAGGGGTGTGGACCTTCCTGGCAACGTGGGACAGAGATCTTGGAATGAACGGAGACTCAGCATCAAGGAATTGAGAAAAACCCTAGAATGAGCTGAAACTTAGCATCAAGGGATTGAGAAAACCTTCTCGACCAAAAGTGGGAAGAGGGAAATGAGACAAAGTGTCAATGGCTGAGAGATTCCAGAGTTGAGAGGTTATCCTGGAGGTTATTCTTATGCATCAAGTAGATATCATCTTGTTATTCAAGATGTAATGGAGAGGCTGGAGGGAACTGCCTGAAAATGTAGAGCTGTGTTCCAGTAGCCATGTTTCTTGATGATGATTGAATAATGATACAGCTTTCACAATGCAACTGTGCGATTGTGAAAACCTTGTGTCTGATGATCCTTTTACCTACCTTGTCAACAAACGAGTAGAACATATGGAACAAAAATAAATAATAGGGGGAACAAATGCTAAAATAAATTTAGTTTGAAATGCTAGTGATCAATGAAAGTGAGGGGTAAGGGGTATGGTAGGTATAATCTTTTTTTTCTTTTCTGTTTTCATTTTATTTATTTTTTATTGTCTTCTTATTTCAATTTCTGAATTGATGCAAATGTTCTAAGAAAGGATGAATATGCAACTAAGTGATGGTATTGTGAATTACTGATTATATGTTTTAATGTTTTATTTGGTTTGTTAAATTTCTTTTGATTAATAAATAAATTTTTAAAAAAAGTTAATACCCACAATTGGGTAGAGTCACATCTCCATGGATAATCAAAAAGCTCCCAGCCAGCAATGTTGAATGAGGATGAAAAGACATGGCTTTTTTTGGGTCCACCACAGGTTCAAACCAGCACACACCAATGCAAGTTGCAAAAATAATGGAAACTCTGTGTGTGTGTGTGTGTGTGTGTGTGTGTGTGTGCAGGATATATGAGAACTCATAAAAAAAAAACCCATACCAACTATTCTTGACTTTTGATATTGTAGGGAATAAATGCATGGGTAATCTAATGTATTTCTCATAATGAGTGGACATCTGACACTGCATCAAGGGACTTAGGACAAAGGCTATCCAGGATTATTTTAGGACAGAAGCAGATGAATTGGTAAAGTTGATGGCTTTCTAAGGTCAATGGAACAAGAGGTACAAGAATTGTAGCTATTTATTTTTAAATGCTGTACTATTTTCTGATGGGCATGTAAGGAAACCATTTGTCTTTCTTTTGGATAATCTCCAGCCCTCAATTTAGTAAGTTGTTTCTGCAAACCAGAATGTAACTCCCTATGTTCCAACTGACCCGTCAGAATCCTACAAGGTATCTCAAGATAGATGATTAGCTAATAAATCATTGGAGAACAATGACACCTCTAGAAACAGAATTCAGACAAATTATTTAAAATTGAGAAAAGCTTAAAAACATCACAAAAACTTGTGGCTAACAAACATAGATCTAAACTTTACTTTTTTGTGGCTACTGCACATCTCTAAACAAACCTTTTGGAGGAAGCACCACTGGTGTAACATATGAAGATTCTGTAGAAGTTATGATGTATTTTGATAGCTCTTGTCTGAAAAATGCTTATAATGATGACAAAATATTATGCCAGATGCCTTTACTGAATTTAATTAAATGGCATGCAGGTATTTGCATAAGTTCAACAGGAATCTGTCCTTTTGTTCCCTATAAGGATATAATTGAATAATCCAAATTGGAAACCATGAACATGCTACAAATGTCACATTTAAAGGTTATTCTTATTTAATTAATGGGACATGTCCAGTTGTAAAGAACCAGGACTGTGCTTCATATATGGAAATAATGCCTTCAAATCTCTCTAGCTATCTGGCCAGGTACTTGAACTATGGTTTACAGAATCCCAGCCTTACAGATGGTAATGAGTATGGACTGACAAACTTTGGGGATCTTAGAGAAAAAAGGGATATCACCACAGTTAAAGATATTGAAATTGAAAGTCAGTAGTGATAAATTAAATGTTCTTAGTTCATGGACTCAAAGTAAACAAACTGAGAGGAACAATAAAAATATACTAGCCCATTGAAGTTGTAGAAAATACTACCCTAGGAGCTTTACAAGGCAGCTAGACAAGGGTAAATTCTTTAGCCTTAGAACTGTATAAGTTTCGTTAGCCCTAGAGCAAGGATCTCTTGCTGTATTTTAACAACACAAAAATAATGATACTGAACAAGAAAATCAGATTTGATTTCTTAAATCCTTGCTTTAGTTTAAGACTGGTAGATGTTCAAGAAGAGAAACTCAGAAAGAAAACTGTATCTTGTCTTTGTGAGGAAAAGAAAGCATATTATGCTCCATAAAGATTGCTAAAAGCTTTGCATCCTGAGAAAGGCATGAATGCAGAAACTTCCTAAAAGGCACAAATAGCAAGGATTTTCTCATTGCCATGCATCTTGAGATCTGAACATCTATTTTTTTTAAATCAAAACCAATTCAAACCTTATGCTTTCAGAAATGTCACCTGCTACGTAATAATCTGAGCCACACGCAGTATTTCTCAACAATATATATTCTTTCCATTTGAGGATTATGATCAAGAGGAAATAAGGCTGTGATTGCATTATGGGGGCAGGGAGGAATGTGGTGGCACCCAGATGCTCTGCCTGGGTGCTACTTCATGCTCCTATGCCCAGTTGTAATGATAAGTACAAAAGTGGAGCCATGACAGCCTGAGAAGGCCTTGATGATTAGGGGCTGTGACCCTTTTGGGATGATATTATGGGTCATGTTATAAGCCACCCACCATCAGAAGAGGTAGCTGAAGGTGAAGGGAGCCTAGAATGGATGGAGAAGGTAGGTGATGAGTATCATGGGGAGATGATGCAGGCTTGAGACCAGCGGCAATGAGGGCTGGATTTGTCCAATTAATCTTTCCTTTCGAAGAGACCAGCAAGAAGAGTCCACTGAAATCCTGGAAAATCTACCTCCCAAATGTATAGGAAGAAGTGAATCTGAGTGGGCATGTGGTGATCTTCCATGGATATGAGAAATCACCACTCAGATTGCACTCCAAGGAGGGACTTGTGACCCAGCTCCTGGGAGTATTGTCAGTCAATAGTTCCTAGTTGTCAACTCTTTCAGGGTTTTGCCTCAGCAGCAGCAAGCTTCCTCACCTGAGCATATCCTTACTGGGTCAGTGACCCATTATGGTAGGGGTAGAAACGTCTAGACATCAGGGCTCACTGCAAGATGACTCCGATGGGCCATATATGCTCCCCTGGGGCTGGCTGCAGCTTTCTAAGATGTACATCACAGTTCTACTTTTCCCTCTCTCCAGTCCTGCTGCCTCCCCATCCCATCCACAGATGTGGATGCCTAACAAATATCCTAGATGCCAAACTCCTTCTCAGCATCTGCGTCTGTTACTACCTGTTGGTTCTAGAGAGGAAAAGAGGAAGTGGTTACAGAATCCCCAAGGAAGGGAAATCACCATGTAAAGAGGGCTTGAGAGGGCTTTAGGTGGAGGGATGCACGCAGACCAGGGTGGCTCTGAAAATAGAAAGTTAGCACATAAAAGATAACCTTACTCCTCTTCCTTATAGTCTCCTGTCAGGACCCCCATTGACCAAACCACACCAGAAGCCGAGAGGGCAAGGGAAACGACTGCTGTGACCCATTCATGGCAGTCTCCCGGGGCCAAGTGTGGGGTTGAGAAGGGTGCCGAGTGGTTCTGGTGGAGCAAAGGAAGACATCTGGCACATATGGGATCCTAAAAAACAAGGAAGGAGAAATTTTCAGGATAGAGTGAACAAAACTGTTAAATGCTATGGAGAAATCAAGTGAGATAAGAACTAAAAAACATTCTCTGGATTTATAGATGAAGATTTGCCCATCTTTGATGTAAATAATTTGGTGGAGTAGTAAGAATAGAAAACAGAGTGCAGTGGTTTGAGTAGTGAACAGAAATCCGGAAGTAGAGATGAATGGGGACAACCCTTTCCATATGATCGTTTGTGGAAGAAAGAAAAGGGGTTAAACATAGGGTATTTGTTCTAATTTCTACAATATGAAGAACTTTTCTTTTTTTAGAATAGGAGATAGAAGCATGATTCATGGCTAATGGAAAGTGCTGTGTTATTGATTGAAGGGACATCTAAATGCTTTAAATAACAAATGTGTGGGAATCAGCAGAGAGGAGGGCAGAGGAAGGAGCCATTGATTAAGCTGAGGAGACTGGAAGAAGTGGTATCCAGACCAGAGCATGGCAGCATAATACAGGGGTTAAAATGTGGACTCTGGAGTTGGGCAGCCTTGGATCCCTCACAGATTATCTGTACTTTTGGGAAGAAACAATCTCTCTAAGCCATAATTTTGCTGATTTGTAAATGTGGATAGTGATAGCATCTACTTATGGGATTTTAAGAACTTTAAGATCACACTTATAAAATGCTTAGCATGTCGGCTGGCACCTCCTAACTACTCAATGAGTGATATTTACTGTTATGATTAGTACTGAGGAGGAGTTAGCCTGAAGCAGGGGAAAGAACTCTTTTTCTTTGTGAAAATAGGGAAGCCAGAAGGACCAACTGGGAGAATGCGGAAGTTAAGTATGTGATAAAGGAGTAGAGCAAAGGAGCTAATGCTATTTTGTTTCTGAGAAATAGAAATGGGCAAGCAGGGAAAAGTTGGCTTAGGTGGATTGAGGAAACTGATTCAAATTTTATGGAATGGAGGAAACTGATTAAAGAAACAGATTTCTGGGCAACATGGAAGGCTTCCTTGAGCTCGGAGGCTGTGAATTTGTAGTGGCACCAGTCTATGTGATTGTGTGATTTTGCTCAGCACAATGGAAACAAGTCATTTACTGATAATGTGCGCTGGATTTAGCCCTCAGTGCCCTGACAGGCAAGACAAAAATTAATACATGATGGATTGTACAGTTTTCATTTTGTGAAATAAAATATAATCCTATTAGCAGGGGCACTTTTTTTTTTTTAAACTATATACAGGGATGAATCCATTAGGAATACTTTCCTATAAAGGATTTGGAGTAACATATCAGGCAATGTTTTCAGCTCTGATTTGCAAAAGATGGAGAAACATGCACTTGGGATTAATTATTATGAAGAAACTGAAGGCTGGAGAAGAAAAAAATGCAGCTGAATTGGGTGCTATATAGAAAAAAAAATTTTTGCCATGTAGTCTTAGGCAAGAAAAAAGGATGAGAGGAAGAGAAAAAACAGTTGAGCTTTAACTCAGTGAAGACATTTCTACAGAGCTGAAAAAATAGGTTCCAGATATGTTGCTTCCTGACAACCAAGGGCACAGGGAAAGCTTAGCATTTCAGGATAGCTTTCCAACTATTATGGGTAGTTATGGGTAATTAATATCTTCTAACCCTTCTCTATCAAATAATCAGATGTGTCAAGCTTGCCTTTGGTAAGGGCTGATTTAACATCAATTCCGGGGTTGAGTTACCTGGAGAGGGCTTGCCTGAAAGGTCAGCATTTCCTGCTGCTGACTGAAGAGAGATCCAAAAGCTTTAGGAAACATGTGTGGGAGGCAAAGATGTCATTCTAATATTAAATGTTTAAAAGGCTGATGTGAATCCTCCTTCATCCCACTTCCCTGGGGGCTGATATTGTTTGTCCAATTTCATTATTTTCTCCTCTTTCTTAAAAGTGCTATGAAGAAAAATGAAACCTTTATACTTTAAATTAGTAAAACTGACCCAGATTTTTGAGTGCTTTTGGGCACTTTGCTATGAGATCAGTGGAGGTGTTTCAGGACAGGTTGAGACTTACATACCTAGGTGGGCCGATAACTTGGAGCTCCTTCAGATGTCTGTTTCACATTTATTAGAAGACAGGCTTCAGAAGGGGGGAAAGGAGGAGAGCCCTTGGGGTTCTCTTAGAACAGAGCTCAGCCTCTGTTCTAAGTAGGTACTCCACAAAGCAGCTTTCTGGTCCCTAACGCCTGGAATCTTACATACTAATAAAAAGTCCTGGAACTTTCTCGACTACTCTATTGGAAGGGATTTTCCTCTTGGGGTTCTTATCATTCATGTTTCCCACCTCTTAGGTTATCAAATTGTCCCTTCCAACCACATATTCTTCTCTCTCAGAGACGTTTGAATAAATGTAATTTTCTTCCTTTCAATATTTTCTAGTGATTTTTTAAAGTATACCTTATAGGTGAGATTAGGGCTTTAGGGAACTGGTTACTTGGTCTGCCTCTTAATCTAACTCAATTTGGGGACCAATGGCAAACTAATAAACCAAATATAAACCACTGTATAATATCAATGTATCAGAAAAAACTGGTCTGAGATATCCCCCAACTCCACATTCTTGTAAATATATAATCAATAGCTGGTGGCTCTATGACATTTCAAGATGGGATTCTCAAAGGGACAGAGTCAGAAAAAGAGTTAAATGGGCACACATACATGTGCACAAACATACAACTTGTTGAAGGAGTTTTTAGTGAAGCAGATAATTAAGAAACACGGAAATTTGAAAAGGAAGTGTTAAAGTGAGTTATTGATTCCTTGACTTAGAAATTTCATCATAATGTATGTCACCATGCCAAAATTTTGAATAATGAGATGTAGGGTTTGTTTCTTTCTTTTTGATCTAACTCTTGTTTAGCACTTGTAACAAGTCACGAGATTGTAGTAAAATAGAGGGTATTGTAATGGTGCCTGTTTTGGTAAATGTGTATGTTTGAAAAGTGAAGTGGGTATGTTTTCCTTTTTAGTTCTTCTTTCAGAACAGAACTGCCCACTCAGTCCCAAAAAAAGAAAAATGAGGGGAGAAGAGGCATATTTTTGCCCTGGAAGATTGTGTTCCCTTTAACGTACATGCTATTTCAATGGAAATGATGCCTTGGAAAGGACAATTGTTATTTATAAAGAAGATTGTCTTTAGAGGCAAGATTTGTCTGAAATTCCTAAATGCTATTTTTGCCTTAGAACATTTCTCTGTTTCCAATAGTTTCTTTTTCTGTTCACCTACTAGAAAGGGGTGATGGTCTTTTTGTGACTTCTTGAAGGTAGTCAGCGCTTCAGACAGGACTATAATTCCCTTGGGTCCTGTTTTATGATTTCTTATTCTTCTCTGTGCCACCACCAGCCACTCAGTGCCTTCAGAGCTCAGAACCTCGAATGGTGTCAGCAGAACAAGATCCTGGTTCTCCCCCATGCCAAACCAACAGTCTTCCTAACTCCCTTCTTCAGGAAAAACATCCTTTAGGGTTGATTAGATTGGGAAAATTTTACCAGGGAATGGAGTCACTTTGAATGGAAAGGAATGACTTGTGTCCCAGGTATTCTCCTTTAACAGCAATGAAATTAATTGAGTACCTACTATGTGCTCAGTTACTGTTTTAAGAGTTTTACATAGCTCATTTACATAGCACCCCTAATGAGATACTATTATTTGCTCCATTTTCATATCAGGAGGAGGAGGTATAGAGAGACTGAGGAACTTGTCTGAAATCTGTTAAGTGGCAGAGCTGGAATTTGAATCCAGGAAATCTAGATCTGGAGCTTTTGTATGTCAGGGCTGTGCTTTGATAAGCTATGCTATCCCACACACCCCACCCCCCTCAGTTTCCCACTTCCTGTTTCCCATAGGATAAGCACGCTTGGACCAGATCTGCTTTTTTGGGACAGACCAGCCATTCCTTTCATTTCAACTCTAAGCAACTTGGTGGGCAAGTAACTCAAGGACTCTCTGGTGATCTGGCCTTTTATCTTTTCTCTTTCTTTTCCTTATTTCCAATACTTACTTATTTATGCTGGCTCCATAATTTAGATTTGGGGAGCAAGGCTATCTCCATTAGGCCTTGAGCTGAAGTTATGCATTTTAATTCAACCTTTGTCAGAACACTATTGCAATGCTAGATCGTTGTACAACTATTAATAGAAAGGTACTCTATTATTCATTCAGCTATTATTCTATGCAAGGAGTTTCCTTTAGAACCTTGCAAGAGAAGCTAGGGGTGAATGACAGGGAAGTATTTAGGCATTCCTTGGTTCGAAATCAGGATAATTTCAATAACAAAATACTTGACACTTGATCCCCAACAGGTAGGCCAATCATGGTTTTGAATTCGGAATACTCAACTCATTAGCCATATGTGCATTTTAGTGGCAATTTAAATTCCCAAAGGAATATGAGAATTTTTGTACTTGGCTGCTGCCTACATTAATCAGGTTCTTCTGGTCACAAGCAACAAAGATCTACTAAAACAAGCTCAGAAGTGGTGAAAGGAACTATTATATAGCTGGGTTGATGGATAGCCATCAGGAACCAAGACAGTTTATCTTTCATTTTTTCCTTTCTCTCATGAACCAGAGGCCTCTCTTTTCTCATCTTCTGCATTCTTCTCTCTGTATAACAGCTGGTTTGTTCTGCTTGCTCTTAGATTTCACTCCACATTTGAATGCACTTGGATATTTATTGCCAGCTTCTCTCACTTTCGCTTACACACACACATCCACACACATCACACATACATCATGGTGTCTAGTTTTTTTTTAATTGACCTTAATTTTTCTGCTTAAGAATCCAAAATTTCCAGGCTAAAAATACAGAAATCAAGATTACATTCATAAGTCAAGCTATAGGCATCACTGGTCATTTTATGAATGAATGGATTCCCTTTGAACCAATTAATCTGGGAATCCAGGGAGAGGGCTGTGGTCCTGTAGTGTAGTTCATGGTTGCTTCGAAGGGGCTATGGACAGGCCCTGAAAATGTGTCCAAATTGTGCTTTTTACTTCTAAGGCTGTCCAAGATTAAAACAAAGTGCAAGTTTGTGGCAAAATAAGACTTCCTATTAAATTGCTGTGCATACTCCAGCCTCATATATTCTGGAGCAGCTAGAAATAAAAATATGAGAGGATCATATGGTAGCCCACGACAAACTCTGGGATCTGTCCTGAAACTACTTGTTGAAAAGTGCTTTGAAATCTATTGCTTTTTTATTTCTTTGCTTTGTATATATGTTATACTATACAATAAAAATGTTTAAAATAAAAAAAAAAATTGCTGTGCATAAGTAGAAAAGGTATCCTGCATAGGTGTATTAGATATCTATGACTGAAAAACAAATTACCCCAAAACTTAGTGGTGTGGGAGAAGAGGACTATGGGAAAATGGTGGCATACGAAGCTCCAGGAATCAGTCCCTGCACCCAAACAACACTGAAGTAGCAGGAACTGTCTGAATTTGAAATTCTGGAGCCTAGTGGAACAATGCAGTGTCCAGGCAGGAGTGGGAGGAAGAGGCTAGTAAATGATGTAAATACTGGTGAGTGTCACCTTCCCTGCAGCAGCTACCAATCCTATTCTTCCAGTCTCATGGAGACAGCAATGGGAATTGCAGCTCAGGCTCCTAACATAGCTCGCTGGTGCTAAAGTGGGATCAGCTACTTCAGATTGCTGGGGGCCAGCTCTCAGGGTGGCAATTGTTCCAACTCCCTTTGGCAACTGCAGCAGAAAAATGTTAAAGATAATAACCCTTCCTCAAAACTATAGAAAATAATTAAAGGACCACATCAACTAGGCAAGAGCCAAATCAAGGAAATGCAACTTCAAAAGCCATAGAAGAAGAAAGAAGAAGAGGAAGAAAAAAAAGGCATAGAAGAAACTCCTGGTGCCCTTGGGGGCCTCCCCTACTCCCTCCACAATGTGGGTGTAGCAAGCTTGTCCTCCCTTTGAATGTCCCTGCCTCAGTTCCAGAGTTAGCAGAGTAGCTCCCATGTGCATACTAGGGTGCAGGTATGTTGGAGCCAATCTATCAAATGGAGATCTGATAGGGAACTTGTCCCAGGCTTGCCCTCTCAGAGTTTGTCCTGAGGGCAGAGAAGTAGTTTGCCGATAGCTGGGACAATATGAGAGACAATTAAACTGAAGTGACCTGGGGCAAAGAACTACCAACGTTAATTCACTCAAAAGATCACCCAGGAGGGGATGAAAGTCTATTTCAAAGGGTGTAGAGGGGAAGGTCATATAATCTTCTGTGAACTGTAAACAGGGAATTCCTAACACCTCTAGGGAGCACAAACAGACAGTGAAAAGTGCTTTTTGCTTTTTTGTTTGTTTTGATTTGCTCCTTACATTCAAGAAAATATCTTATGACTATCTGAATATAAACTTAAGGAGCAGACTGCTCAGGTACTAAATCCCAGAGTTAGTGCTTTAAAAGTTAAAATATACAGTGTGAAATAAAAGATAAAGAGACAAAGAAAAAGGAAATGATAGTCCATCCAAAGGAACAAGATAAAAATCCAAAAAGAATCAAGGAAGAGGAAGAAGACCAGACTTTGAACTTACCAGACAGAGACTTAAAAAAAAGATCCCTAATATGCTCAAGGAGATTAAAAAAAGAGAGAGAGGAAAGAGGAACATGAAGAAAACAATGAAGGAACAATATGGGAATCTCTTTGAAATATTCAATAGGAACCAGTCAGAAATATTGGAGTTGAAGAATACAATAATAGAAATAAAAAATTTCCTAGATGGTTTCAAGAGCAGATTGGAGGTGGCATAAGAAAGAATCAGTGATTTCAAAAAGAAGACAATTGAAATGTTTCAGGCCAAGGAACAGAAAGAATAAAGAATGAAAAAGGATGAACACAGCCTAAGAGACCTATGGGACACCATGAAGCATACCAATATACACTTCATGGGAGTCCCAGAAGGAGAAGAAAAAGGGAAAGAGGTAGAAGGACTATTCAAAGAAATAATGGCAGAAAACTACCCAAATTAAAAAAAAGACATGAATATATACATTCAAGAATTCTAACAACCCCCTAACAGGATATATTCAAGTAGAACCATGACCAGACACGTAGTAATAATACTGTACAATGCCAAGGACAAGGAGAGAGTTCTGAAAGCTGCAAAAGAAAAGCAACAAGGTATGTAGAAGGGAATCCCAATAAGATTAAATGCAAATTTCTCCTCAGAAACTATGGAGGCAAAAAGGAAATGGTATAAAATATTTAAAGTGCTGAAAGAAAACAATTGCAAACCAAGAATTTTACATCCAGTGAAACTTTCTCTCAAAAATGATGGAGAGATTAACACATTCCCAGATAAACAACAGCTGAGGGACTTCCTTACCACTAGGCCCCCTTGCGCAATACCAAATGAAGATTTTCAAACAGAAAGAAAAGGAGTGGATCAATGTGGCATAAAGAAATATGGCAATCTGGTAAAGATAGCCATATAAATAATTATAAATGCCACTGAATTGTGTTTCTTGGTATGTAGCTCCATGTCTTACTTTTCATGTGGCTAAAATGCAAATGCATAAAAAGTAACGATAAACTTATGGTTTGGACATATAATGTGCAAAGATATAATTTGTAACAAGTACCACAAAATGATGTGGGGGATGGAAAGACCTAGGAACAGTGTATGTGTCTGCTGTTGAAGATAAGTTGCTATCAAATTAAATATGATCATTAAAAGTGGGTGATCTATGGAGTAATGAAAATGTTCTAAAATTTATTTGGTGATGAATGCACAACTATGCGATAATACTGTGAGCCGCTGATTGTATACTTTGGATGGAGTGTATGGTGTGTGAATATATCTCAATAAAATTTCTTTTTTAAAAAATTGGATGATCTAGAAAAAGAAGAGCAACCTAAACCCAAAGCAAGTAGAAGGTAGGAAATAACAAAGATTAGAGCAGATATAAATAAAAGAGAGAATAATAAACAACAGAGTGACTCAACAAAACCAAAATTTGCTTCTTTGAAAATATCAATAAAGTTAACAAACCTTGAGCTAGACTGACAAAGAAAAAGAGAAGACAAATAACTAAAATCAGAACTGAAAAGGGGGGGCCTACCGACCCCACAGAAATGCAAAGGGCTATAAAAGTGTTCTATGAACAACTGTATTTCAACAAATTAGATAACCTAGATGAACTAGATCAAGGACCTAAATATAGGAACCAGAACTATCAAACAGCTAGATGAAAACATAGGGAAGACATCTTCAGGACCTTATGTCAGACAATGGTTACTCAGACTTTGAATCGAAAGTATAAGAAACAAAAGAAAATATATGGATAAACAGGACCTCATTGAAATTAAGGTCTTTTGTGCATCAAATGTCTTTATGAAGAAAGTAAAAAGAAAACCTACAAAATGGAAGAAAATGTTTGGAAACCACATATCTGATATGGGTTTAATATCCAGAATTTATAAAGAAATCCCACTACTCAATAACAAAAAGATAAGCAACCCAACTACTGAATAACAAAAAGATAAACAACCCAATTAAAAATGGGCAGAAGACTTGAATAGACATTTCTTCAAAGAAGATGTACAGTGACCAGAAAGCACATGAAAAGATGTTCAACATCATTAACCATTAGGGAAATGCAAATCAAAAACAACAATGAGAATCTATTTCACACCCACTAGTATGGGTCCTGTTAAAAACATCTCAAAATCTACAAGTGTTGGAAAGGATGTGGAGAAATAGGAATATTATTGTTTGTGGGAATGTAAAATGGTACAGCTACTGCGGCAGGCAGTTTGACAGTTCCTCAGAAAGTATAAAATTACCATGTGACCAGTGTTCTAGTTCAGTAGCTGCCAGTTTGCAACACACCAGAGACGGATTGGCTTTTAATAAAAGGGGATTTATTTCATTAGTTCTTCAAAGGAAAGGCAGCTAACTTTCAACTGAGGTTCTTTCTTATGTGGGAAGGCACAGGGTGATCTCTGCTGGCCTTTTCTCCAAGCCTCTGGGTTCCAACAACTTTCCCCGGGGTGATTCCTTTCTGCATCTCCAGAGACCTGGGCTGAGCTGCGGGTGCTGAGATGAGGTATGCTGAGCTGCTTAGGCTGTGCTACGTTGCGCTCTCTCATTTAAGCACCAGCCAATTAAGTCAAATGTCATTCATTGCAGCAGGCACGCCTCCTAGCCGACTGCAGATGTAATGAGCAACAGATGAGGTTCATGTAACATTGGCTCATGCCCACAGCAACAGAACTAGGTGCCTTCACCTGGCCAAGTTGACAACTGAATCTAACTACCACAACAGGTAATCATATTTCCAGGTACTTACCCAGAAGAATTGAAAGCAGGAGCTTGAACAGATATTTGCACACCAGTGTTCAGAGTGGCATTATTCACAATTGCCAAAAGATGCAATCAACCCAATTGTCCATCAGCTGATGAATGGATAAATAAAATGTGTTTGAAATTATTTTGAACTAAGAAGTTTTTTTTTTTAAGCACACAGGATGTCCTTAAATTAAAAAAAATTAAGTGAATAAGATGGCAGTGATTATAGACATCTCTGCTTCTAGTTGGGATAGAGAAAGGGTAATAGTGAAGAAGGGCTAGCAAGGTAGCTTGTGATCAGATTGGGAGGTTGGCTCAGGAATATAAAGGGACAGCAGGTATGATATGAATATGTGAGTGAGAATATCTCTTTCATCCTTAATTCTCTAGTACTTAGTTCTGTGCTTTGTTCTCTGTACACTTTAATAGATGTCTATTGATTTGTACTGAATTGAAATGAAGTGAGCTCCCAGACTAGGTATAAAAAATAAATATTTAGTGCACAATTTTTTCTGCTCTAACCTACTTATGGACCTTGACAAGTTACTTCCCAACTTTGGACCTCACTTGTAAAATGGGCCTCTTGGAATAAAATGAGCTCTGGATTAAAAGAGCAACACAAGCTGAGAACCGCACAGTGCTTTTGAACTTACATCTAACTTTCTGCAACATGACATTCCTGACCACAAATTGTTTTGAGGCAAGATAACTTAGGAACAATTAATTGCCATGTTGTGCACTACCCACAGAAAGCAATTAGCAAAGCCCTTGAAATATCACCAGTAAGTACAGTACAGATCAGTCCCAGGGTTAGCAATGTGTTTTTAGTTTTACTACACACACATATATATATATATTTGGTTAAATCTAACTCTATGCCCTGGGATTTTTTCCTGATCAGATGTATTTCTTTGTGCATTTGTGTAATAGAGACCAAATCACGATATGGAAAATTGCTCAGTTCTTCTAGATCTGAGACTTCAGAGTTCTAAATAATATAGAGCTTTTCACTATATTCTTTCTAACCTGTTTCCTGGGTGACTCCTGCAGCCCAGGTCAAAAGCAAAGCCTTCATTATTATGGGCAGATACTAAAAATATTAAGACTGATTGATATCCACCCACAGTTTTCTATGAAATCTTAATTAAAAGTAAAGTAGTTGCAGGGGGTGGGAATTGGTTGAAAACTTTCTTCATGGACTTCGATGTTTTTAAGTCAGAGGAATTAAAATATTGGAATTTACTCACTTACTTTATAGTTGGCAGTTGTTATTTACATAATTTCACTTGAATTGTGGAGTTGAATGACAGAGAGAGGCTTACAATTTAAACCAGGCCTGAATGCAATTTTGGTGGGAGAGTTAATTATGACTTTTACTATTCCAAATTTTGGGGCACTAGGAAAAAGTGGGGAAGCAACCAAAATCATGAGGTTGGTGAAGGTAGACTCTTATGGTTCTCTCTCCTTTTTTACCCTAAGGACTTTTTGTCAACTTAGAAGTGCTGCATCTTCCTAGGCTCTAAACAGATCTTTCCTGGAGTATTTCAAGTGTGGACATTTGAGAGTCTTACATTCATAAAGAAAAGTAAAATAGTTTGTGGTGTAAGGCCTTAAATGAAGATTCAATAATTAGTGCTGCCTTGCATCTGTTAAAATTAGCTCAAATGGCTTAACTACAAGTTACCTTCCCTCTCTGCTCCTATGTGAAGTTCCCCTCCCCAAACAACCCTTGTAATCATAAAGACCATTCCTGAGTAGCAGATTTCAGTTCCCTAACTACCCATGGAGGTTTTCAAACAAGCCAATCACAACCTCCTGCTGGCACCAGGGCTCACCTTACTCTTTTGTTACTACAAAGCCTACCTCCTGCAATCACTGCTGGTTCACTCTTTTCCTGAGCACAATCCTTGGGTGGCCTTGCATGGCATGCAGTGTCCTCTGCTTCCAGGCTCTGAGTTTACATGCTTAAAAAGTTGGTGTCAGTCTCAACTGCCCACTGTCACGTGCCATGTATTTGGTCATCCACATAATCCAAGGGCAAGAATCCCTCCCTCACCGATGGAATCAAGAGGAGGCAAATATAACAGTTCTTCAAGGCTCTTGGTTAAACGAGCTATGTAATTTGACAGCGAATGACATCTATTGACAATGATTCTGCAATGTAGCAGGTATCACGGGAGATGTAGAGAGGTGAGTATAAAGCTCAGATTCCTTCACTTACGGAGCTCCAGCCATTTGGAAAGATAAGACAGAGCCCTATATAAGGACATTGTATAAAAACCCATTGGATAAAAGACTGAAAATGAAAGTCCTTCCCCCATGAGTAATATACGCAATAAAGGCTATAGAAGCTCAGAAGTGGAAGGAATAACTTGCATTGGTGAGATTTAGGGTGGCTTCAGTGAGTTGTTTATTCCTGGACAATACCAAGACTTGAACCCAGGCCTGCAATGCTGGGCAGTTTGGAAGGTAGACACATAGCAAGATAATGGAGGTGGTAGTGACCGTTTCATATGGAAAGAACAGTGCAGACAAAAGTGTCCGATCAGAAGGGGGCAAGATTTTTGAAGACTAATTTTATATGGAGCAGAGGAATTACTCTGTTTTGCACAAGGAAATATGACTAATCACAGTGGGGGTGGCATTTTTCAGGAAAAAAAAAAAGGACTTCAGCCAAAACCAAGGAACACAACCTGGAGCCACAATTCTTAATGAATTATGGAACAGGAAGCATTTCCATTTGTTCTCTTGTAGGTGGGTAGAGTGTCCACTGTTTTCCATTTTAGCTCTGTCTACATCTGTAATTCAGAACTAGACTGTGACAATGGCTGAAATGCTGCGTTTTCATAAATTGTTGTCTTGGGCAACTGCGAAGAGTGTTAGAAGCAATTTGGGATTGGCTTACTCTTGAGTGTAATCATTAATCTCATCTCTCCCTTTTTTGCTGCTTTTTCTGTATGCATGTAGGAAAGATGAGGGTTGTGTTTGCCTGTTTTATTCCAGTGATCCTACAAAGGCAAATAACATTATCAAGCACATACAATTCTTACAAAATAAAGCTGTTGATGCATTGCTATGCTGGTGACCCTGGAGCCTCACCATGTTTATTCCTCATTTTCAGCCATCTTTCTGTTTTGTGCCTTTGGCAGTTCCCTCCTGGCTCTTTGGATTTGCTGTTTTAATTTCCTCTGCATCATATATATATACTAATGCCTTGTGTCTGAGAGAGTGGTCTCAAAGTGTGGACTTTCAGGCCTCATCCCAGACCTAAAGAATCAGAATCTTCATTCTAACAAGTTCACCAGCTAATTTGAATGCACATCAAAGTTTGAGGAGCACTGGTCTAATAGGGTGGAAGTTTCTGCCTGGAACAGGTACAGAGGCAGGGCCTCCCTTGATTTCTCATCCTGTATCAACTACAGCCACTAGTTCCAGCCCTTAGGACTCTCTTGCTTTGAATCATTCCAAAGTCTCAGGCTCTGGAAATTGTCATCCCTAGCTCTTGAGAAGATGGAGTATTGGGTGAGGGTCACCAACATGCAGTTTGCCTGAGACTGAGAGGATTCCTGAGATATGGAACTTTTGGTGCTCAAACCCAGAAAATTCTGGGAAAACTGGGACCCTAATGACCTCTATTCCTGACCAATAGTTCTTCCCAGATTACCAAATCCTGTCCCTGATGCACAGACTGTGAAGTCCAATAGAATTTGACCCCCAGTAGTTCTGGTAGGCATAGACTTGCTGATGAACAGCCAGAGAAGAGACACTTGAAGTCCAAAAGGGACATCTCCTGGCCCGCCTGAGTCAGACTTGGACACACAAGCCTGGGGGGTGGAGGTGGGGAAACATGATTGCTATTCTAAACACTGGCACACATGGGCCCTGGCAGGCTCAGCTTGCCAAGTCACTTAGACTTATAATAGCCAAAACGAGCTAGACTTTTTTGAGTACGTACTTGAATTTTTGGCCATGAAGGAAATCTTAGGGGAAAAAAACACATCATTTTTAAAAAATCTATTTTTAAGGAAACAATAAATGAAAATGTGTGTAGTGAAAAGAGCAATGTCAGATTTATAAATATGAACCCTATTTACACTTATTTTATCAAGGGTAATCACTTTTTGGAACTAAGCAAACTGCTCTGATTTGATTAAAACCATAGTGGACCATGAGGGAATAAAAATTTTTTTTTGGAGGGGGACACTGTTTTTATGTACACATTTAAAAATAGAGTAACACCTCATTTGCCCAGAATATGCAAGAAGCAAAATGTTCCACATATTCATACTTTCTAGATAATGAAAATTAATATTCATTTACCAGTTTTAAATGTAACTATATTGGATGGAAATCTTCCAGCATGATAAAGTATTCATAGTGTATCTATGAACATCCCTCTTTTTTTATATGGAATGTCATGAACATAATTGATTTTTTCTTTAAGAATTTAGACATCATTGTGAGCATCTGTTTTAGAATTACCAAAAGTCAGTGATACCTGAAGAAATTTTATAGTCTGCTTTATGCAATTCCACAAGGCTTTGATGTCTGATTTATTGTGCATGCTTTTTATAGTATTTTTATATCTAATGGGTCTTCCATGCCCCCTTTAGTTGACTTCATGAGAACTGTTGTGGTTTTGGGGAGGCCATCTCGTGAACTTTTCTTTTCTATTCTGGTGACTCTCTACACCCCCATGATGTAATCTCTCTGACACCTACTACCCCTATCCTGGAACCCCCTGTCCCAGTTGCAGGATGTCTTGCTCCCAATAGGTACTCAGTAATTAAGTGTTCCCCAAAGTTACTTTGATTATTGTTCACAAGTTTTCCATTTCATGGCAGAACTCAAGTGTAGAGAAAGAGATTTCATATACTGAGTTCAGTAAACAATGCATCAGTATTTTCTGAAATGAAGCAGCAATGACACATTTGTAGACCATAGGAGGACACTCTTGGGTCATCAGGCTTTACTGTGGTAGTCACACAAGTGGACTCAGCATGAGACATTCTGGAACTTCATCAGATGGAGCTAGTTGAGAAGGGAAAAAACAGGCTTGAGATTAGGGAAGTAACGCTGAGGGTTTGTTGGCCAACACTATGTCCATAGGGGTCTGTCCAGCTCAGGTGTGGTTCAGGTAGGCATTATCGTGGAGAAGATTTTGTCCAGCAGCCAGGCCCAGGAGCAAAGGGTCAGGCAGGAAACGTAGCATCGGGACTTCGTACAATCGTCCATTTATAGCGGATCTCAGCCAGCTGTCAGGCAGCTGTGGACTATCTCCATCTCCCAAAGGAGTTGCAAGATCTAGGCTGCTCACTGCTCTATCAGTTCCTGGCACAGTGATCGGCACAAATCGGGTAGACAATAAATATTTGGTAATGAGTGGATAAATGGCAGGATTCAGGGTCCTAGACAAGAATACTTGAATTCAATGGAGATCTGGAGTGTCAGATATTTTAAGCTCCCAGAGATTTATACTGAGTTAGGTTCCAGGCATATGTAGATTGATGTGGGAGCTCCAAGGGCATAACTTGCCTTCTTCAGACTATCCTGAACATATCAAAATTCAGGTTTAGACAGGACTCCATTCATTCTTAAAGATGTGGCTATCTATAGGGGGTACTCCTGATTGTATACCCATCTTTGCACTCCTCTCCCCTCTTCTCCCTTCCTAACTGAAGCCCAGTATTGTATAGATGTTTCCCCCACTGTGTGATTCAGGGCAAATGCTCATCCACAGCTCTAACATAAGTTCTATTAATCAAAGCCACTCTTAATAATCTCATTCCTTACACAGTGATTGTTTAAGGAAGGAGTTCGTGACTTAGTTCTTGGCCATGAGAAATGAGAGGAAGGCAGCTGGAGGCTTTTGGGAATGGTTTCTTCTCTCCTAATGAAATGACATGGGGATGGAATGGTTTCTTTCTTGCTTCTGGATATTGCTGTGTCTCCGCGACCTGTGGGATGATACAAGCCATCTAGCAGGTGGGGGGGAAAGAAAACAATGCAGAAAAGGGCAGGGTAAAGAGAACCCAAGAGAAGCAGAATTTGAGCGTGCCTGGAGCTTGGAGCCTAGCACCTACCCTACTTCTGTACATCTTAAAATATGAAACAATGTATTTCTTTGAGTCAGAATATTCTGTTATTTCCATGGCAAATCATCCTATTGGAGAAAACTTTATCAAGGCATGGCTCTCGAATAGTCTTTATCAGAAATGTGTCCTGTGTTAGCTGGGTCCAGGTGTTACACTTACCTACTTGAGTTGTTCAGGGGAAATGCCAAGAGTTAAGACTGCTTTAAATGAGTTATTTCCTGAGTTGTAATGCAATAAGCAACAGATTTTTTATGATTAATCTTGACTGGCAAAGGAAACCCTAGCATCCATTGTATTCTCAGCATACATTTTTCATTTATACACATACCAACCCCTGACACTCACTCCATGTCTGGTCCTCTCCCCAGCCTTAACTTTCACACATCCCTGTACAAAGTGGGTGTTCAATAAACTGACAGTTGTGTACACTAAGACCCATTGGCCATGATGACTTGAATTGCTGGCTACTGCTGAAATAGATTTGCTTGTATGTAAGACCAAGGCATAGGCCCACTCAGAAGTGTCATGTCAACTGACCCTCACCCCATCCTGGCCCTCACCCCTTCCCTAACAGGAATCCCTTTTCAGATACTGTTTTCTGTCCTTGACCCAGATTCTCTTTCCTGACCTACATCCACCACTTTCTTTCCAATTTGATTGCCCTGGTATAATGATACACTACTGACCAGCAACAACTGGGCTAGCCGGCTAAGCATCTAATTCAGAAACAGGGAATATCAAATAGTCATACTTACTACTTGACCTGTTAAATATATTTTAAAACATCAATCAGAGATTATTTTCTTGGAAAATAAAATGTTCAAAGCTATTAACTTTTTTCTATACTTGTCCTCCTGTTTTTTGTTTGCTTGTTTGTTTTTGTACTTCAGAAGAAGTATTATCTACCAAAGTCCATAGGTCTTGACTTCATTTCAAACTTGAAGTCTTTCAAAGCTCCAAGGAACTCCAAAGTCCTAT